>MSTJ01000101.1:0-44577 GCA_001956345.1 Ramalina peruviana | reverse complement strand
GAAAGAGGCAGCACGTTTGCAGGAAGTCTTACGCGTTCATCGAGGATTCGTTAGCAATCTTCGGCCATTTGTTATTCCAAATCCGATCGTCGATATTGAATACGACATTATCAGATCTTCCGGACTCTGGCCATGGCGCAAGATTTTCGCAAGTGAGAGACTAGCGCGGATAAAGCAGAAAGAACTGAAGAAATGGTTCAGGCAGAGTATTGGTTACTCCCTGATCCAGGGCGACGAAGTTGTGAAATACCAGCAATTTGAGATGTGGTGGGCAGATTTGAGCTGTCAATGCCAAGCTTTTTATTGATGCAGAGGCATCCTCGGCGCAGCGAAACCCACTGCGTGGATAGGAAAGCACCTCGTTCATTTCGACGGCGTTGAAATAGTCTGTCGGCTTAACATACTGTGAGCGGTAGGGTCTGACTGAAGGCTCCATGCTGGAATACATGAAATTCAATTTGCAACAGCCCACTATTCCATCATCCAGCCATAGGTAAACACAGGAGTTTGGGAGGCTTGTACTATCATGATTGAGTTCCACTTGCAACAATTTCGCTTTGAATTCTCGACAGTCTCCTTGTTTGTCTTTTTGTCTTGGACGATCCAGAATCGGCCTAACACTGACCATACCAAATCTCTTGGCAGCGGACTCTCAGACAGCAGCGTCGTGAGTCAATTGCAACAGATTGCTCGCCCAAGTAAAAAATCTTCGAAATCAGTATCCCATATGCTTTGTGGGAAGAATATCCCAAGCTCTCCGTCCAGCTGTTCATGATTTTCGCAAGCAGCCACACTCGTACGGTCATTGTGGCTTCAGAGCAGCATGATCCCTAGTCGGGGCCAGTTCACAAGATTTGGTGAGGGGTTGGTTTGGATTGGCCTCGCAATTACCTTCCGGTGTAGGATTCGCTAAGGAGAGATTCTACCAGCACCGAAGCTGGAAGAAGATGACCATGCTTCAGTGAACACCCCAAGAAGTGTTCCATTCACCGCTTCCATCAGGTCAGTAACGTGATCACTAAGATTCACCTCTTCTCGGACTCGTCCTCTGTAGACTAAGCTTTTGGACAGGCTCGATCACCAAGCCTGATCAACATATATTTCCGCAGTTCCCCAGAGGCCTTTAGACGTGGGTAGTCCCCATCGTCGTTAGTCTCTGCCCATTCTCTTGAGAAATCCCACAAAACGATCCCAATGCCTCGTCCAGTTCTTGTAACGGCCATATAAGCTCTTAGTCATTCTTTTCAGCCCATCCTCGTCATACTTTGTACGTTTAGCCATCTGCACTAGGGCGTTGTTTTTGAGAAGAAAGAGGACATCTGTTTGAGGCAGTTCTGGTACTCCGGTGAGCTCTTTTATATCTTTTCATGATTGGCGCATTATGTCTGAGAACCTGATACCATCACGTCTGGGTATCTAGTATTCATGTAGAGACTCAGTCTCGTCCGATGAGTGATTGAGTCTCGCGGACTTTTTTGCGCTCTAGCTCACGGTGCTGTGCCAGTGGAGGTGAGGAGCAATTGAACGGAGAGAAGGGAAAAGGGAACGCTCTGGATTATGGACAGATTTACGCGTTGGTGCCATGCTAAAAACCGCTCTCAACAATGCCAAGAACGCGGACATGATACTCCGTTCCGAAATATCACAACGTTCGTCGGCTTGAAAAATCTAGTCTCAGACGTGACGTCCCTATCGAGTTCCGTCGCTCTCACTTCGGTGAAGGCTTTGATTCTCGCAGACATGACAGAAGAAACAAATCATGAAGAGCTGCGGCAGCAGCTTATTTGTGAAATGAAGGAGGTTCAACGTGCACAGGAAAAACATCTGCGTGCAGAGGAAGACCAAAAGCTTGCAGAGCTAAAACGTCAGCTTGCAGAGGGAGACCGAAAGCTTGCAGAGTTAAAGCAACAGCTTGCACACTATGAACAGCAGAAACAACCGGGTACCCTGCGTGAGGTTCTAAACGGGCTTCATCATTCCTTCGATGATCTCCGCGTCGCTATCGATACAAAGTTGACAACCCAAAGCAAATCCATGAGCACAAAAAGCAGACCTATACCTCATCAAATTTGTCACTCTGATGATCTCCATAAGCGCAGGACTCAAGCCTTGCGACGACTGGAAGATGCACTCCAACAAAGCGATGGTACTTCCGACAGGATCTTCATGTCCGCTGCCCATTGTCAGTGCGCCATAGAATCGCTACATCCAGGAGTGATTAGGGAGGAAGGTCAACTCAGTGAATTCTACCTTATGGCCGTGGAGTTACGGGTGTCTATGATTATCAACACAATAGCCAAGGAACAGAAATACAAGGATGCATTGCACCGGAAGGGACGAACTGTATTCGATAGCTTTTACCGCGAAGAAGGGCTTACTTCAGGATTGCCCCGCGGATACGATCGTTATTGCTCTGTCTACGAAGAAAATAGATCTCAGGCCACCTGCGTCTTCGTCATTGACCACCATGCACCTAACCAACTTACTTTGCCAATCTTGACTCTCGGCCTCAAAGGAATCGACAAAGTCGATTTGAAACAGTTCATTAGGGATTACGAGCTTATCAAGGATGCTGGACCCGAGTTCTGCGCCAGGAAGCATGTCCTGAGTGCGCTTTGTCGGACTTATGATTATATGCTTGCCGCCGGGACCCTGTTTGGATGCTTCGTGACTGGCCAAGGGACTGTTCTTCTAGAAGTCAGTGAAGATGATCCTTTAACGTTGAAGTATAACCTCGCCGTTGCCCGCGAAGACGTAGAGCGTGCCGATGATAATGAGAAACATCAGATGACGGATATTGGGCAACTCTTAGGTTTCTATCTTGTAGCTTTGGACTCTCGTCTTCAACCCCTTGACTGGAGAAAAAATGCGCGAGAACAGGCGTGCGAATGGACGAATTCGGGCGAACAGATCTTAAGTCAACTCCCAGAGGAGGACAGAAAGCCCAACGGTTCTCCATCAGACGACGATAGATGGAGCTCTACAGGAACYAAGGCTCGCCCACTGAAGAAGCAGTGCCAGGAAACCTTATGCAATCCGAGCGCCGCCCATGAGACCTCGCAACCCCCCAACAACGATGGCGACGGAACCGTTCAACCAAGGAAAGACGAAAGTGCAGACAACGTCCTCCGCCCTAATTGTCAGTGAGGGAATAGGCCCCGCGAAATTGGTAGGAACCGCGCTAACAAACAMCAGTAGCCGGCAACCAARACACACCCTATTGCAGCCATGAATGCCTCCTCGGTCTTAAACGCCGCCTCCCCTTCGACAAGGGTTGCCCAAATTATGAACGTCACGTCCATCCGACCAATGTTCTCGTGGAGAATGGCCGAGGTGTCCGAGTATTGCTTCACGCCTCCGGCTCCGGCAATAGTGACTGTGACAATGTTCCCACGTCTCAATCTGGCTATTCTGGCGGTTTCCATGGCGACGCGACGAGCGCCACAGCTGCAGCCGGGCAAAATGACCATATCGACGGCAACAAGCATGACGGCAACAAGCATGACGGCAACAAGYATGACGGCAACAAGCATGACGGCAACAAGCATGACGGCAACAAGCATGACGGCAACAAGCATGACGGCAACAAGCATGACGGCAACAAGYATGACGGCAACAAGCATGACGGCAACAAGATTCTGCATCAGCAACAGCAGCAGGAACCTTACCACACCATAAATCTCCCTACTTTTCACACCCTCCTTCGCACTCAGCTCCGCCACACCGTTCAGCTCGGTGTGACAGATACTATGATCACAGGATCCCGTGGTCGCATACTCAAAATCACCTTGCTCACGCATGGGTATACGCTGCTCGGCAAAGCGACGCTTCCCCATTGGATTCCCGCGCTGCAGCACGAAGCGTCCGTTTACGACCGACTCGAAGAGCTGCAAGGAGTTTCGGTGCCCGTTTGCCTTGGGGGGCTGGGTGGTTGGGGGTCTTATTTGGGTATTCATTTGCAATTGGAATGGATGTGTCTGTTTAGCTGGGCAGGCGTAAACATGGATGCCGCTGAGCAAGCTGGGTCGGCCACTCTGCCCGTCGACTGGAAGCGTCTGTGGCGGCAACTTATATTGCAGGTCCATGCATGTGGAGTTGAGCGTAATGATTTGAGTTGGCAGAATCTCCTCTGGGATGCATGTGCAGGTGAGCAGGGTGGGATGGCGGCGACCGGCAGGTTGATGCTTTGTGATTTCGAGAGAGCGACGATGAAGGACGTGGGAAAGGCGAGGAAGAGGCGAAGTTTCCTATTTGCCACCTTGGAGGAGGAGAAGGACGGGAAGAACGAGGAGAAAGAAACGCAAGAAGAGCTGACCTCACCAACCGAAAAGAATGAAGATTGACGGCGAAATGTCCGCCACCACTAGGAACGAAAGCGAGAGCCTCAGGCTCATTCTTGCAGTGAGAGGCGACGGCATCAACAAGGTCCTTTTTTTCGGCCCAAAATAAGACCCATCGGCAACAAGCCTTGAACCGGATGGCGCCTTCGTGAAGGGCACATTGCCATTCTCATGGGCGATTGCCATTCTGATGTTACCAAAAGTATGGCTAAACTGGCATAGCTAATACCTGGCGAAAGCAGGAAACGTGGAGATGCTGAGATGATGATTCTCCCGGAAGAGGGAGGTGAAACTACTGAAGTCTAGTGTTCTTAGCTTTCAACAGCACAGTGAATCGAAATACCAGAAACTGACTTCGTCTGATCTCGCTTGGCCTGCTTAGTCCTCTTGGATCCTGTCAAGTTGGCTCAAATCATCGTTTCTCTATGGCCAGCAATCGCACCGGCTTCAAAAACAACAGAGTCGTTGCTACCTCCTTCATCCGTGCTGTCTCACCACGAAGACTTTCATCTCTCGAAACTTGTTTCTATTTAGAACAAAAAATTTTCTGTAGGTTGGATCTAATACTTCCTCCTAGTCGTTACCCTTTCCCACTGCTTCGGTCGAGTGAAACGTGGAGATGATGTTGTTTTTCTATTTGGCGCCGTATAAGCAATAGGAGATATCCTCCAACGAGAGGCAGGTGGCCAGACCCATTATCCTGATAAGAAGTCGGCCTCATATTCGAGATTTTGTATCAATGTACTTGAGGAAACATTGCTCGTGCCTGGGCCGGGTACATGACGTCACGCGGCGATCTTCGGCGTTTGAACGCTTGTTTCCCTCCCCCTTTGTCAATGTTTCGAACCAGGTCATGGATATAATCTTCCTTCGCCCTGCATATCCACGCCCCTAAAGCCCCCCACCCCTGGTATCTCAGGCCGATGTGGAGGTCTGTAGACTGTATGATGCTGTGCATAGTCACACATCGATGGTAGCAATGTGGATTCAAAGCTCCCGGTCGTTACTCTCAATTTGCTCCTAGACTTCCCAGCTCACGTACGCACCTGCTCCACAGGCCTAATATCTGATGAGGCGTCCAATTCCTCCTCCGACGAGCTATTATTCTTGAGCTCCTTTTGCTTCTCGACCTTTTTGAGGTTCTTGAAGCCCATTTCCCATGCAACAAGCATGACGCTGCCGAACACGGCAATGCCGAGATACATGGTCCGATCAATCGCCTTGCCATAGGCCACCAGGACGGCGGCCAGTTGAGAGGGAGTCAGGCCCGCGGCGCGGATGTTGCGGGCACCAGCCTCGATGATGACCTCGGGGCTGGGGCCGATGAGCGCCGCTCGCTGCGATAATTCTTTGCGCAGGCTGTTGTTGAAGATGGCGTTCGCGACGACGACCCAAACGGCGGCGCCCACATTCTGGGTGAAGATAATGATCGCGATGGCCGTAGGGATCTGTTTCAGGGGGACGAGGCTTTGGACGGCGATGTATGCCTGGATGTGTAGGGATTTGTCAGATTTGGAGCACGACCTGGCAATCGATTGGAAGCAACTTACACCTGAATTTCCCAGGCCGCCACCGATGCCGTAGATGCATAAGTAGGCGAACCATTGCCCGAAGGTAGTTGTGGGGCTCAACATTGACATGAGTCCGTAGCTAACGGTTGCGATGGCACTACCCGCTAGGATCCAGGGTAGATAGTAGCCCGTCACTTGTATTAAGCCGCCGGTGACGAAGGTGAATATGACCAGGCCCAGTGTTACCGGAAGCAAATGCACGCCGCTCATCAGAGGCGAGTCATTGTGAATGACCTGGAAATAGATGGCGAGGTAAAAGTCGCCAATGAGAATGCCACCGAGGGCAAAGAACTGCGTCAGTGCTGCCGATCGGACGACGGGGCTCCTGAGGAAAGCGAACGGGATCATTGCGCCGTCCCCTTCTCGGTGTTCCCAGAATAAAAAGAGTGTAAAGACAGCAGCGGCTCCGCAAAGCAGGCCAATGACGACCGAGCTGTCCCAGGCATACTGGTTTCCGCCATACTCGAGGGCCAACAGCAGCATGATCGCAGCCGGGCTAATAAGAGCAAATCCGACCAGGTCTAGCGACTTGACGGCGGTGCCGAGCACCTGGCGCCAGGGAGGCTTGACAGTTGCCTCTGGCACTTTATTGAAGACGAGGCAGAGGGCAACGACAGCACCGATGGGCAGGTTAACATAGAAGCACCATCTCCATGAGACGCCGGTTGTAAAAGCACCTCCGACAACGGGACCGCACGCAAGACCGAGCTGGCCGATACCTATGTTGACTGCTTGGAACAACGGCCGCCGCTCTTTGGGGACGCAATTGGCGACGGTGGTAAGACAGCCAGTAAATAGGCCGGAAGAACCAAGGCCGGCGATGGCGCGGCCGATGATGAACATGGGTGACGATTGGGCCGCACCGCATATGGCCGAACCCAGCTCAAAGACGAAGAAGAAGGCGAGAAAGGTCCACTGGGGAAGAATTCCGCTCAGTCAAGCGAGCGGATTGATGGGGCGGCAGTCGACATACCTTGAGGGAGAAATAGGTGTAGATCTTACCACTCAGTGGCTGGAGGGCAGCGCTTGCCAATTGATAGGCGCCCGCGTACCAGCCGATGTCTATCAAGGCGTCGAATTCGGTAGTAATTGCGGGCGTTGCAGTGGAAATGATGGCCAGGTCGAGGAAAAGGAGATAGTATGCCATAGTGGCGCCTGCCAGGATCGAAGC
This sequence comes from Ramalina peruviana, assembly GCA_001956345.1. Classification (NCBI taxonomy): domain Eukaryota; kingdom Fungi; phylum Ascomycota; class Lecanoromycetes; order Lecanorales; family Ramalinaceae; genus Ramalina; species Ramalina peruviana. Next base: position 37,495 of record MSTJ01000101.1, on the reverse strand, counting down.
AAGCTTGAGGCCCGTAGGATAGTCGTAGCGGTATTCGCCATCGTTGGCGGGATCTTGGCCTGAAGCGTTCTCATTCTTCACGGCCCTCTCAATATCGTGTCCAGGAGGAGTATGCGAAGAGTCCGAGGTGGAGGAATCGACTACGGCCTCCATGGGGTTCGCAGCCCGGTCTGGCTCCATCTTCGGGCTTGGAGAAAGATTGCGACAAGGTAAAAGAGAGGTTGAAGAAAGGAGGAGGAGGAGAGGAAAGATTGAGGGTGCAGTTATAGAAAGTAGAGGGATGACGTACTCAGCGGTTGGTCAAGCGATTAACATGGAAAGGGTAGAAAAGATCGTCTTATCGGATCTCCCGCTGTCCCGGAGATGGGCACCGTGAGAACGATAGGTCCACAATTGCAGCTATCGCGATCTGTCGTATTCGTCATGACGTACTCGTAGCTTATATGCACCTCATTCCTTCAGGATGCACCTCATTCCTTCGGGATTCAGGATTGGGACTGTCGACCAATCGGAGAGGATCGGATTAATGTTGGGCCGACCGTCTCTCTTGGACAGACAACTAGGGCTGTTCCCCTTAGTAAGCCGCAGACTTGCATAGCTTCCGCGATTGGGGCTACATGGAGATACGAGATGACGTCACTGCACGACCAGGCCAATGTCCCGGGCTCCAGCCAGCTCGCTAATCTGGACTCGCGGCTTCGATACTGGATACCCTCCGAAGGCAACCTTCCCAGTATTTTCGACAACCACCGGCAGATTTGCAGGCCAGCGTGGTCGTAGCCTCAAGGAGCAACAGCAAATCCGCTACGCTGGGCTTCTGCGCTATCCGTCCTTCCAAGAATAGCTCTGTCTCTTGTGCCGGCTTACAGCTCCCTCCAGAAAGGCCTGTATTTTTCACTTCCCATGGCGGAAATCAATCAATCTGATTAAAAGGTGTAATACAATGTTCAGATTTCGGACGAAGGTCTAAAGTAGGGTTCGACTGCGAGACGGTTTCGATCTTGATCGATTTCGGTGGTCATTGGGATCACGACTAACACAACCCTCGGCTCTTACGACCTATCTTGGTCTCGCAAGAGAGAGGACTTTGGCGACCAATCCAGTAAGGAGCAGAGTTCACACATGAGTTCAATGATGTTTCCATCCGACCCACAATGCAGTTGTCCCTATGCTTGTCTCAATATAATTAAGGTTCCAGCCAGACTGACACGAGCTCGCGAGAGTTCGCCCGATGCTAGAACCTTACCAACATATTCTTCGACACTCTCGAAGGCTCAGAGACTTGGAGTCGATAGATTTGATGATCGGGATCTCGTTCGTGGCGAGAGCACCTTCATTGCTTGTGAGATGCTGCATGTGAGATACGAAAAGCGAATAGTGGCTTTATTTAGGCCTTGAGGTGGTGCAAGAGAATCGACTTCACTCCCTCATCGCCCGGCCTCTCGCTCAGCGACGTCAACTTTTCAATGAGTCCCAAGCGGCTTTGAGTCTTGTAATGCTTGATGCCTGACTGAGCTGGCTGGTGAGGATGCGTTTGCCCTTCAATGTCTCAAGAAACATCATGTCACTCAGAGGTACATCTGTGTACACCCATTCGCAGGACCCTTCCTTCCACTTCTCTCTTTTGTGAAAGCTGACTCCACGAATTCCTTCTTACAGTTATGGATATCATTGCATTTGCATCCATGCTTACAATGTCACATACCCTGGCTTCGAACTTTCACACTTATATCGAAGCTTGGACGGAAAGGGTTGCTTCAGCCTCAGCTTCAGACTCTGCGGATGAGGGAGACCCACCTTTCCCATCAACGAGCAAGAGGTCAGGTAGTCCTTCCGAAGCATCCCTCTCATCTCGCAACACGACCTCGCCTACGAAGGATACATCAGAAAGTACGCGGGAAAGGCCAAAGCCTCATAAAAGCCTAACAATGAATGACCTTGGATCGTGCACTCCGAGCATCGTCATTCAGAGTGATCTGGATGTATTCCAATATCATGGAGGGCTACCACAATTTGTCGATTCGCTGCATACATCGGAGAATGGCTCTCGGTCTCCTGCGCCGAGGAGCTCACGTGACTATATACGAGCGCTCGCCTAGCTGGCCAGACAATGGAGCCGCCCTTGCCTTCACAAGCGTGGCGCGTCAGYGCATGCAGAGTCTGGACCCCACCATCCTCGAGGCACTGGGCCGTGTCGCACGCAGGAGCCCGTCCGAGACGGTTCGCTACTGGGACAGTTTCAATCCCCGCACGAAGGAGGCTGCTCAGCAGGAGACCGCCCTGCTCTTCGAGGCTCCAGAGAAAGACTTGGCCTTTTGCGGGCTTCTACGGACTCCCTTTTTGCATCAACTTGCGGCAGCCCTGCCCAAGGAAGGCGACGTGGTCCAGTTTGGCAAGCGACTGACAGGCTATGTCGACGACTGGGAAGAAGGCAGCCACAAGGTCCTGCTGAATTTTGCTGATGGGACGATGGCTGAGGCTGACGTCGGTTCGTGACTTTTCCTGCCCCATACACCGATCGTGTCCTTCGACAACGTTCTAAGTCCTTTCACCAGTCATCGCTTGTGATGGCGTTCACTCCACCACCCGAAAACTATTACTGGGTGCGCATCCTGCTGCCAAAGCCAAATAGGCCCACGAAATGGTCTTCAGAGCGCTCATGCCTGTGGATGGAGCTGTTGCTGCATTCGGTACCACCAAGACCAGCGTTCAGTGTTTCCACCTCGGACCTAACGCCCATATATAGTCTTGTTCCCAGTTTGTCCCACTTCCCGCGATCCTTTTAACCGTTGCAATGCCCAGGCAGCATCTTGAACCAAAGCTGACCACGACAAGATCATGAACGGCGCCGCATTCAACGTCTACCTGTTCGTGCACGACCCCGATGATTGGCCGGATGTGCACGACAGCGAGAGACCCAGCTCTCGCGACGAGGTGCAGAACGCGCTACAGAGCTGGAGTCCGCACGTGACCGAGGTGCTGATGCATCTACCCGAGAGGGTTGGTAAATGGATTATCTTTGACATGGCCGACCACCCCGCCGCGACTTACTCCTCCGGTCGCATCGCTGTCGCGGGCGACGCCGCCCACGCGTCTAGCCCTTTCCACGGCGCCGGCGCCGGCATGAGCGTGGAAGACGCCCTCGTCATCTGCGAGCTGCTCGCGAGTCTATGAGCGGGTACCGAGGAAGTGCAGCGTCTATAGCGATGTACGCATCCCACGCTCGGTAACAACCAAAAAACTTTCAATGTGCGGAATTCCACAGGGCCTTTTCAAGTGCATCTACAAGGAACGGGCAGTCGATTTGGCAGATTAGTTCGACGTTACACATTGGATATGGCTCGCAGTAACTGATTTGAGGACTACAGAGCAACGTAGAAGCCATGATGGTTGAGAGATTGACTGATTTGGGCGGTGGTGCTTGGTAGGGCCCCCACGCGGAACGCTCCCTCATTGAAAGTTTTTTTGTTGTTACCGAGTATGGGACTTGGGCTCACGCAGGCAGGGCTTGGCAAGTCCAATCATTAAGAACACCGACCCTCGTTCATCAATCCTCTCTTCTCCGTCAAACTTCCCCCCCCCCCATCCAATCATGGACGCAAACCCCTCCTCCTTCAACTGCCCGCGCCCCTATCTTGCGCACATCGCTATCCTCCTTTACGCCATCCCTTTCTGTGTCGGCCTCAACGCCCTCGTTCGGCCCCGGTCCGCCCTCTCCCTACTGCAGTTCCCCCGCCCTTTGCCTTCCGCGTCTCGCCTTCCCTCCGGCTCTCAAGACCACAACGAAAAATTGGTCGATGGATTAGTATTGGTCTACGGGTCCAGGGAGCTCAGCGTAGCCTGCGCGGCGCTCGCGGCTTATTTTACAGGGAGCTGGGAGGCGCTGGGTTGGGGCATGTTCGGGGGCACGATATACACCCTTGCGGATGGGGTGGCCAGTCAGAGCGTAACGGGGGGTGGTGGGTGGAGGCATTGGTTTTTTGGGATGGTAGGGATGGTAGTGGGGTCGGGGATCTTGGGGTGGTGGTGAGGTCTTTGGGGTTGGGGTTTCGGGGTGAAGAGGCAGTCGGGCAGGTTGAGGAATACAGATCGCTTTCATGTGATAGCGATTGTTGGGGATGGTGGGGCATATGCTTTGCCGTTGGTGTCAAAAGGCCGAGTCAGCGCTCAGGATAGTCCTGGATGGTATTGGCTGTCTGAATTTCAAGATGGTAGCGGAAGTGATATGGACTACGTTCAAAAAGACGGCTTTAGGGCGTGCAATTCTCGACCCAGATACTGCGAGCTGCTACGTTGCTGTGTTACACTCGCCTCGATCTTAGTAATCGTAAGAACTTTCTCGGTTGCCGAAGCTCCGTAATCTTTCCTGTAAGACACCTATATATACCCTGCCCCCTTCATCTCCGCGCCTTTAATCTTTAAATTTTTCTCACTCCTCGAGTTCTTCGCGCGCATCTTTGGAACGGTCGTATGAGTCATCCCCGTTCAGGTTTGTCCTAAGAAAGTTGATCTGGTAAATATCTATTTGCTGGGTACACCCGCTTTTTCAACCGATTATGCCGGCCTCTTCACCGACTTTGCCGAAAATCGCCTGCTTCCACGGCGGTGGCTCTAACGCATCTATCCACAAAATACAATGCGCGCGTATTCAGGCTTTGCTACGAGGAAAGTTTGAGTTGGTTTTCTTTGATGCGCCCTTTATTACTGAGGTGAGTCGAACTCGAATTTCTATCATTTTCCGGCGGGAAAGAGAACATGAAACAGAATTGAAGAATGAGATGGATGTATATGTAATATGTACAGGCTGGTGAAATTGATGATGGAGCAGATTATCGTAGCTGGTGAAGGAATAGAGTCAAAGATTCCTTGTAGTCATTTGCATCAGATCAGCTTCTTGCCCAGAACCGGCTCGTATCATTCGCGTTGACCTGCTGATATCTTCCCCAGCGACCAGGTCCAGATGTAGTCCCTGCATTCAAGAACTACCCTCCTTGGAGGAGTTGGTTCACACCGTTGAACAAATCGACCTCCCCTGGGTCAGGTCCAGCAGTGAACACCGAAGCGCAAGAAATCGCGGCAGGTGTAGATGACGGAAGCGGATACAGTCCCTATATTGCCGATGGTATAGACCGGGTCCATGAATGGATGGACGAGGTTGGGGACGGAAAGGAATGGGTTGGCGCGCTGGGATTCAGCCAAGGAACGAGAGTTGTGGGTGGCCTTCTGGCTGACCAACAGGCAAGGAATAGCTTGGGGTGGGCAGAGCGAACGAATTTGAGGTTTGGTGTGCTTTGCATGGGGAGTAGAAGTCCTATGTCCAGTAAGGCTCAGAAAGGTTAGTCAATATTCATGTTCCTGTAATGTAATGTATCACGTGCTTTACTACAGGGATCAAACTTATGAGTTCCTGATATGAGCAACATTATTAACATCTATCAGCTATCAGAGATGAAGCCAGTCGTCAGAATACTGTCATCATCAATTGTCACGCCGACGCCTCAGGCGCAGCAGGGACCAGAATTTCTATTCCTTCGGTCCATGTTCATGGCCTCAAAGACGCTCAGCTAATTCCCGGGCGGATTATGCAAGAAGCTTCCTATGACCAGACCACGACACGGCTGCTCGAGATCGATTATCATCACGCAATGCCTTGGAACAAACAAGATGTGGATGATTTGGCTAGATTGATCATGGAGGTATATGATAACAGATCGGACAAGAGCACGCCGACATCCAGGATGCTAAGCGAGAGGCCAGCAGCAGCAGTAGCATCCCCACGAATGACAAGTCACGTTCCGAGGAGCAGGATAGCGAGCAAAGCGGAGAGCCGAATTTATTGAGCCCTCGGCCAGCTTCTATAGTGGGCTTACAAGCTAGATAAGATCCGCAACCCATCTTGATGAATCCAATCCCGATAGATGATATCCTTTCAAAATTCAACTCTGCATCAAAAGAACCACTTCTCGCTGCAATATTTGACCCCTTCAGACTGCAACTTCTGCCTCTCATCGATAGCCTGTACGCAAACCCACAAGTCAATCCCCAAGATTTGCGACAAGAGCGGAAACGATCATTTATTGAGCGGGGGCAAATGAGTCGAATGGGCCGCAAAAGTAGGAAAGCAGATAACGAAGGGAAATTTTAAAGGAATCAAAATTCCAACTTGTCTGCATGCTCTCCTTGACCCACGCTGTACGGACGTAGTCCACCTGTTGGTTATAGCTTTCACGTGCCCATGGTTCGTCAGTGTATCCTCGTGCAATTCATTCTCATCTGTCATCCCTCTCTTCTTCTGGACGCGGCGCGTCTGGCCGAGGAGAGACTCCCAGATATTGACCAGGAACGTGAGGTTGGTGGCTGTGCGTATCACTAACGTGTACTCCTGGGTCGCCTCTCTCATAATTGAGTGTCTGCCTCCTTTGATGATTCTTGTAGCATCTCTAATTAGGTCTCCGCCTACCTCTCTGCCATATTCGTCATCTATGAAATGATTCTTGCCATTTAGTACCTCTCGGATGAAGACGTCACTGGTGGCAATAATTGTGGTACTACCTTCGCTGGCAATGATCCTAATATCACCCTCGCTCTCACTCCACGTTGATGAAATCGGAGAACTGGCTTCGGGATTGAGGCGTTTCAGGTTCGCTTTCGCAAGTGGCCTTGATAACGCACTCGAAACTCGTGTGATGTCGGAGTCGTGAAGAGAAGATAGTTCAGACGAAAGAGCAGAGTCGAAAGCTTCAGTGAGGGTCGCGAATGGACGACGTTGGTTAGCTAGGGATCAACTGGAACTTCTGAGAAGGATCAAGGAGGAGTAACAGTGACTGAGAAATGTCGTTGAGGGCATCCACATGACTGCGCGGATGTTCTGACCGCTTTCGCTTCACCATGCTATAGCTAGAGAGATGATCTTTATTTGCTTAAGTCGGTTACACAATGTTTATGTGATGAGAAGACCGGGACCAAAAGTCACCCGGAATTTTTTTGTTCCAGCCCGCCTAATGGTCTCTCGCCGCGAAGAGACAAAGATAGGGGCTCACTGGAGCCCCCGGGCCAAGGCCCCACCTGATAGCCTATCCGCCCCACTAGTCGGCGCCATAACCCTCTTCGTTCATCCTCACTCTGATCTCCTTGACTCTTCATTCTCACCTTTCTATCAAGTCGGGCACTCGTAGGGGTCGTTATCTCAAATTCGGCTTTACTCAGCTCTACCACCTGCAATTGAGCCACTGCTATGCCCCAGAAAGTCTTGAACCTGTCCATCCTGTGGTAGAACGGCTTGGTACTTGTCCTAAATCACCCTTTGACGGCCTGCTTACATTGCTCAGCCCCAGTTTCCCTTGATCTCAACGCCCTCATCGTCGTCCTGACGTTTGATCCACGACTCACGGATTTGATTGACCATTACAACACCTGACTTGCTTGCAATGTCTTGATTCAAATTATTGAGCTCAGACCTCTGTTTGGCGCTGGGTAGGGCTGGCAGGCGATGGTGGGCACGGGATCGAAGAAAGGGGAGTCTAGTCGGAGGAGGCTAGGAGGAAGGGGAAGAAAGCGACGAAGATGGCTCTGCTGGAATATTCATTGAAGGCAGTGGCGGATACGTAACGGGCAGGTGACCCCATCTTATTTTATTTGAGAGCGGATAGGGCGGRCTTCTCAACAACAGCCAACAGGTGCGTGTCGTTACAGCAAGAGCCCTGAGGATGTTCAAGCCAGACATGGAGCAATCAACCATCATGTGACCACCAGCAACGGTCATTAAGAAACAGAGTGAAGGTTGAAAATACTTGATCAGTCAAGTCAAAACAGGGGAAAGCGGCCTTCGATAAGGAAATATTCAGACACCAAGACTTCATAGGTTTATGACTGACCAGCAGCAAGCTCTGCCAACACATTGAAGCTAAACCCTACATTTTAGATGGTGCTAGGCCTGTATCATCGACTTCACCTAGGATATCGTGTCTCTTGCTTCTACAGCCCGGCTTCATCTTCGGGCATGCACTGCAGCATTGGCTGTTGCAGCTTGCCGGCACGGACGGCCTCATAGATTCTACTGATGAGTGCTCCCAATGTTGTGTTCGGTCTGCCACTCCCAGAATCTTCCGGGCCTAACATTGAGGTGCGTAGGAAAGGTACTTCAAGGTCCTGCCTAATATAGAGATAGAGGCTGCGAGAGCCCCTACCGAGCAAGGGAGCGGCATCTGGGGACTTATGATACGAGTCTCGAGTAGCACMATACRTCTCCGAGGCAGAGACCGACCCAGCCTCTGCCCATTGCTGAATTGCTGTGAGGCCGTCACTAAGACCTAGTGGSGCAATRTMGTCSAKRAGGATYGGTTGCAAGGATCTGAAGATGAATGCAAAGCGCTGGGATGARTCCATGGTAGTCGTGTGATCGCATTCTTCATTGAAGCKGGTCCACAGGCGTTTRAASATGTCTSCATTTGCCACATGATCKATACCGCCTATATCMTTGTCAATACGRTKATYTTGACGGCATGAAGCTTCCCAATGATCTCGCGTATCCTCAGACGGTACAAGTGGCATCGCKGTCGTCTCAGAGTAMKTTCTTTCMGCGTCTCTTYKATTGGCTCTGCTKATCAATCTCTCCCACAGTCTCCTCGTAATRTSCTCMAACTTTGGCTCAAAGATCTCSAGGAAWTTWAGATGCATYGCTCGTAAGTCCAGTGCTTGGCATACGCAAAGAAGATGGCAAGACGCCAAGTGAGAAAGTACATCAATGGCTGAATGCGTATAGCGAGCTGTTATCAATGCCAATGAATTGAGTGATTGGTTGCCCATCTCTGCGGATTGAACATGATTACCGGCAGGGTTTGCGAGGAACCCCAATTCTGATTGGAGTGAAGCCATCATTATCTCGACACCTTTCAGTAGAAAAGATTCACTTGGCTCGTCCACAGCAAGGCTCGGAGGTAGGCCGTAGTTTGTCCTTGGGTTGATGATTTCTGTGCATTGCGCGAATAGCATTTGGCCGATTGTTTGTAAGGTAAGTCGCGTCTTCTCCATTGCGGATGTGACAGCCTTTGCTTGAAAATTCCCGCCATGGAGAATCTGGGCTTGACGAGGAGCTTCAACATCTATCAGAGGATTGTCCGTCACCGAATTGCATTCGATAGTGATCTGTTTCGACGCAAGATCAAGATCCTCCAAAACTGGACCCAGCCACTGGGGGGCAGTCCGGATGGAATATCTGTCCTGACGCAGTGATCCAACTCGTGTACCGTCATTGTCTTGGGCCAACGTGGAATTTGCCAGGAAGTTACGAATGTTTCTTGCAACCCTTTTTTGACCTGGGTGAGGGCGAACGAAGTCGAAGAAGGAAGAGAAGCTCTCTGTCGTTCCTCGCAGTGATTCAACACTCATTGCAGTCAAGAATTGTGACAACAATGCCAAAGAATTGGCGTCATGCATGGCTAGAGCTCCCACACCGGTGGATACGGCCGTACCGTTGATAATGGCTAGTCCCTCTTTTGGTCCCAGCTGGAGAGGTATGAGCGAAGACCTGRACAATGCCTCTGCCGCTGACATGATGCGGCGCTCAGTCCCGTTCCCTGCCCAGACTTGAATACTRCCTTTGCCTTCAAGTGTCGCACCCAGGTATGATAATGGCATCAAATCTCCTGACGCAGATATACTACCGCGAAGTGGGATTCGAGGGACGATATTGTGCCTCAAGAGCTCTATCAAGCTTTTGATCAAGGCGGGTCGGACACCTGAGTACCCACTTRTGAGTGAATTTATACGAACAAGCGTGGAGGCTCGGACCCAAGATTCGGGCATGCAAGTGGATGTTTCAACATTCTGAGTGACTGATTTGTCCAAAGAGCTGAARCTGTCGCGACTGGGATCYAAGATGAGTCCAATGTCAAGTTCTCGAATCAAAGTCTCCTGAAGTGCTTCGGTCTTCGTCGTACGGGTGTCAGCGCTTCCTCCGAAACCAGTGTTCACGCCTTTACAKTTTTGTCAGCTTGGKGGGATGCTTGTCAAAATCGCACCGGACGTACTTGCCATATATTATATTCCCTCGTTCCAGATCGCCCTGRAGTARCTGTGCGCATCGTTGCACCTTACTCAAAGACTCATCTTGTAGCTTGACTGGACTCCTAGACCTGTTTTGCCAGTGAGTTGACGAAGAATCAAAGCTATAGCGCACTACCTGGCCACCGCAACGACCGCCGCTATGTCCAGACTGCAGCCATCCAGACATACTGTCCCGGCCTCATGCTCATGTTTTGACGCTGTACATTCTTTTTCTATCAATGCGCCTGGAGATGCAGCTTGAGCATCTACTTGAGCAGACATGGCTGTCACGTCTGCAGGCTCACTGACTGTTTTCGCGTGTAGCCCTTCTCTCATCCTGGAAACAATAAARGGATGCTRTTCAATGCTTGGTATCTTCTTTCCGGAACARGGMAGGAKTAGAGATTTACAATGCAGAAGAATCAAACTTGCGCTGATGTGCGAGCAGGTCTGCAAACGAAGGGTCTTTATCCTGCGCTTTCGGGTCATTAAARGGAAACATCATTCACGTGGAAGAGATATTATAAGAGYCGAGATGCCATGGCAAGAAGGATTTTTCGCTAATGCGTGATTGCGGGATTTGTGCCTGTCAGCTTGCATAACACACCTCATTTGCCTTGCTCGCGTATGCTGCCATATGCGGTTAGTRCGGGTATGGGCACTCATACATTTATTTTACCCCTCTCATCCATAGACCTAGATAGATCATCGATCTAGACACGCATGAATTGCCCCCACCTTCATGCTGACAGTGCGCCTTGCWTGAGTCAGCCCAGGATGTCCATGAAAGTTCCACGTAGGTTATCTTTGGTTCTTCAACCATTATCTTGCACTAATGCACTGCCTCGTTGCTCGAGGGTATCAAGGTCGACAGTAAGTAGAGCTTACGTAGGAGGGGTGGGCCCCACTAGCTTGATGGTTATCGTATCAATGGGCTCCTGGCTGATGGTTGCATGCGAGGTTCCGTCTCTGGTATCACTGTACAGCCTTGAGATTATCGGGTGTTTTTAGCAAGAGCCAATTAACTTGTTCGCTGACCCCTAGAGACACTAGAGAGTTTAAAGTAGAGCTCGCTCGCAACTTTGGGCTTACTCATTATGCATCTGCATCTGCATGCTCCTTTCCCCTTTCCCCCACCCTTCAGCCTTCCCACCATTCAGGATTGAAGACTCCAGCGAGTCCCGATTGCTCATACTTGAGAAAATTCGACAAGGCGGTGAAGCAATTGAGCTTATGACTACCGCAACCATGACCTCCATGTTTGCTCCTARTTTAAGGCTCCGCATGTAATTCCCTGTCGAAGTTGAGGAGCATCYAGAGTTGTGCTCTCGTATCCCATTAATCAAGAAGTATAAGACTTGACTTGACAGACCTCCTCTCCGCGGGACGTCAAAASCCTTTYTTCACAAGAGCCAAGACTTGTGAATAGTACGTCTYCTTTGATTTGGATCATCACTAACGACATCATGGCTGGTGAGGTCAGTCAAACGCTGCGATCAAAAAGAGACAGTATGTCGTGGCAGCAACAATACGAGAGACTAGCAAGCACGCGAAGTGAATTAGTCAAGCGAGTGCAATTGGGCGARACAGTCACGTCMACACCAAAGATATGGGAGCTCATAACCTCGCTGCAGCTCTCTATCGATGAGGATGTGCGCTTTTGGTGGACAGTGCTTGGTACCCCACTTGCAATCTTGTTCCAGARGGCAGGCTATTCAATCGAATCCCAATATCAGCATCTGCTGTTTTTCCACTTCTTGGTGGCTCCAGAGCTAGGTGCTCGCAGTGAYGGCCAAGGATTACCCACAAGCTGGAAAAGCTTCATGACTGATCATTTCACACCCATCGAGATGAGTTGGGAATGGGGCTCCAATAGCGATGGCGGCCCTACTATCAGATACGCGTTCGAGCCTATTGCGGCTCATGCAGGGACGACCCTTAAYCCTTTGAACGAGGGCGCATCTACCCGCGTGATGCATCGATATAGCCAGATGATCCCGGGATGCGACATGACTTTGTTTAATCACTTTGCGCAAGACCTTCTCTGCTATGACCCATCGCCTCTTTCGACCCAAGGGAAGATCAACAGCCAAGGGCACGCGTCCAGGTGCTTCCTTGCCATAGAGTTCAATAAATCCGAGGTCATGGTCAAAGCCTATTTTTTCCCGACGTTCAAAGCTCTTCGGATGAATCAGTGTCCATGGACCATGATCTCGGAATCAATCCTCAATATGCCTGGCTACTCCTCCTTGATGCTTCCAAGCCTCTCAACATTCGAGACTTTCCTTCGCTGTTCTTCCGAAGGTCTCAACCTGGTCCCCGAGATTCTTGCCATTGACTGCGGGCCTCCAGCCAAATCAAGAATGAAGATCTACATGAGGAGCAGATCGACGACCTTTGAATCGATCCGGAGAGTCATGACTCTTGATGGAGCTTTGCGTGAATCGGGCCTTGAGAAAGGCCTTTACGAGCTTTACGTTCTCTGGACCCTTGTATTCTGGCATGGCCGAAAGGTAGCACCAGAAGCGAGTCTTCAATCAGTCGAGCACAGGACCGCCGGTATTCTTTATTACTTCAACCTGAGTCAAGGAGGACAACCTCCTAGCGTCAAAGTGTACCTGCCAGTTCGCCACTACGGTTATGGCGATTTCAATGTCGCCCAAGGCGTACTCACCTACCTGAGGTCGCGTGGTCGACCATGCTCGACTACAGAATATTGCGAAGCACTGACGGCTATAGCGCGACCAAATTCCTTGGAAAGTCAGCACGGCTTACAGACATATCTGGGCTGCTCGATTGTTGGGGAGAAGTTGAAACTGACATCTTATATTGCTCCAAAGGCGTATATATCGTAGTTTCGTCACAAATCCTTTCAATTACCACTCATAGTACACCAAAGACGAGACCATTCTTTCTGTTTTGTTGCATCAGGGTGAATGATTTGAGCTGTTGCAAGAGCCAAGGAAAACTGATTGAGTTGTTGGCATACATGCATAGGGATCTGCAGCGCATGTGCTTCATGTCCGCGCGGATGCTTGCAGGTGCTTCATGTCTGTGCCTTGCGAATTCTCTTGTGGATCCCGAACAGGCCGCCTAATGCATCTCGCAAAACTTCCTGCACCCTGCAGTAAGTCTCACAGCGACCACCAAAAGAAGGGGTCAGACTATTCCTTTTGGAGTAAAGCGGTATTCGTACAAAGTAGGCTATCGGTAATTTTACAAAAGAAACCCTGGTGACAATCTAGCGGAATTTTGGGGACCTTGCGGTATCACGCTGCATGTGGAGTATGATCACATGTCCCAAATAGGCTTACTTTTCAGGAAGTGTATGTGGGCTGGCATGCTTTCCTATGGAGGACCCAATGTCTACCACAAGATCTCTCTGGTCTTGCGGCCGTTCCAGTCTCAGACGAAGGTACAGCTGATGATCGTTCACCATAACCCTAGCCCGCAGATGCTTCCTCCGCCAAATCCTGGCGAGCTTGAAAACATAACTCAAGAGTGTCCTTCCAGCTCGTGAAGCGGTCCCTCAGTCTATACTCGTACTTGGCATGATCCGGATACTCAGCGAGATAGCTAGCCTCTTGAGATCCCGGTCTTGCAGTAACTTCATACTTGATGTCCAGCGACCAGGCAACTTTCGCCAAACTCAACATCATTTCTTGATATGATAAGTTCTTTCCTAGACAGCCGACTGGTCCAGTCGAGAAGGCGGAGAAGGCGCTGCGAGCAAGTTCAATGGTCTTCTGATCAAAACCGCTGTCTTGGATCCAGCGCTCGGGCAAGTAGCGGAAGGGTTCAGGATAATAGGCCGAGTTGTGTTGAATTGCATATATTCCGACGCCAACGTCGTAGCCTTCCGGTATAACGTACCCATCAATTTTGACACCTCCTTGACACACCTCTCGCCACAAAGCGCCCCCAACGGGTGGGGACATACGAAGTGACTCGTCGATACATGCCCGCAAGTACGTACAAGAGTTGAGAGTTGGGCCCATGCGTATCTTGTCCGAAGAATGAAAGGTTTCACGGACCTCTTCACATACCTTTCTGTAGGCATCGTGATGACGACYCAAGTAGTAGAAGCAAGCAGCCATGCCAATGGAGATTGCATCGGAACCTGACAGAAYTATCTCTCAGATCAATCTCATGGGCCATGAAATGTGGGTGCCGTACCTGCAATGATGAGGAGTGTTGCTTCTCCCCAGATTTCATCCATTGAGAAACCCTTGCCAGTCTCTGGGTCTCGAGCAGCAAGAATGTGCGAGAATAGATCTTGCCGCTTACTTCCCATTTCCATTCTCTGAACCGCCATATCTTTGCTCACCTTGAYATATTTGTCTCTGAGCCTTCTTATTCGAGGGGCAAAGAGCTTGTCTAATTTGAGCGTTGCCAGCTGAGGCATCTGTAGACAGACCCCAACGCGAAATGCTGCGCTCTGGATGAGGTCAATAATGAACCTGTTATCTGCGATATCCAGCATTTGGAATGCTTTGCCGAAGACGAGCTCTGCCATGAGGTCGAAAGACACCCAGCTGCCTACAAAGTCGATGATCAGTGGGCAAGTCGATAGCCAGAAGCATCATGATCCTATCTCAAACTGGCAATAAGACTCACACAGCTGTGCCATATCCCGCTTTGGTGACCATCGCTTGCGTACGGAATGATCTATGTCAGAAACAGCCGGGCCAAGGTGTCCAATGAAGACGTTGACATGCTGTATGATATATGATTCCAGCGATCTGATAGCGGAGTCCGAGAATGCTTGACTGATGACGCGTCTCTTCCGGGCATGTTCCTTCTTATTGACCGTACTCTGAAGATCATGGGCCGTAGGAGAAGTCTCAAAAGCCCGGTAGGCTGTTGATTTCTGAACGTTGGCAGTACGGGCGTAGATTGCTGGAATAGCAGTACTCGTACGAATGATCACTTTGTCTGGGCCGTAGCGTACGAAGTCGCCGTACTTCTCATGGCATCTCCACATGTCCAGATGCACGTCGCCAATGTAAGCATGATACACGGCATAGAATCCTGAAATCCTTGCCAAGAATGGACCAGGGTACTTAGCGAGTGGATGTAACACCAAGCGATAACAGATGACGGAGGGGACGACAGCAATGGCGGCAGCTAGTCCCAGCGCCCAGCCAGGCGCAGCAAAGACGAGATTTTCAAGATCCATGACTAGGAGAAATGAAGCTTGTGCTCAGCTGGTCTGGTCAACAAGCATGATCATTCCTACTTACAGCCACGAGACTAAATAGCCCGCTCAAGATTCCTTGGCGCCCTCATTGTATCAGACTCCACATGCCCAAGTGGTCTCGTATCTCTTGAATACCAAAAGGCCCGTTGGATATATTACAGTTTTTGTTCAGGGGTTTCCCTGACGCACACGCAATGCGGTACCCTTCAGGACTAGCGAATGAAGTAAATCGCGCAGTATTTGCCGCTCGGTTTGGAATGAGAGCTTCATCAATTCTGATGGCGATTGGGTTGGCGATCATGCAAGTGAGAGGAACGGCAGGAGACTAACATGAGGTTTATCTCCTGCTAGTGGCCCACTCTCAAGATCGGAGCGACTGGATGCACTTTTTGGAATTCTGGAGCCTCTACTGATTGATTGTGTGGAGACATAGTCCCGGAGAAGTTTGGCTAGCAACAGCCCAGATAATGCGGAGAGCCTGCGACTGTCTGGCCCACCAATTCAATTAAATTCCGGTCTAGCTTCGCAAGCTTGGACCCCCACAAATACCAAACCATATTGGGTTGGTGGGGGCGCACTCAACATGTGAGTGTCGATCAACGGACATGTCTTGCAGCAAAAGATTGAGGTCTGCATGACAGTGCATACTGCCGCGGTATGACAACACATGTGTTATTTGACCAGATATCTATGCGTTACACGGTAGGTTTGATCTGCTGCTCCTAGCGGAGGCTTTCCCCCCCCCCACCATTTGGATTGGTGGGACACGGTGACTTCATGCGAGTGTCCCTCACATTCTTGACCATGGCCGGTGAAGCCTTCGCCTCTACCTAGAGTATTGGGCAGGTATATACAAATACCATGAACAGCTATGCAACGCGACTTTTTCCGTCGTCAGCAGCTGTCGTCTAGGTTCCAAGAATAGTACAAAGACTTTTGCGACTGCSGAAACTATCATACTCTCCTCTGTCATGTTTGATACCGCGCATATTCCTATCTTGGTCCTACTATCTGCTCTTCCTTGGGTCTTTGCAACTATCAGGGGATATCACAAACGTGGCAGGATCATTGTCGAGAACGGGTGCAAACCTGCATCTCGCGTGCCTCAACTAGACCCAATACTTGGTCTGGATGTGGCTTTCAATTTGTTCAAATCGTATCGCGCTGGTCAGCGGAACGCCAACTTCAAAGCAGACCATGAGGACTACGGCTCGACTTTTCAGTCCCACAAGCTTGGAAAGACCCGCATCTTTACAATGGATCCAGCAAATATCCGTGCCATTTTTGGCACAAATTTTGGAGACTGGGGTGTGCAGCCATTGAGACTCAACCCTTGGGCGCCGCTAGTTGGAAGAGGCGTGATGGATACAGACGGGACCTTCTGGAGGCACTCTCGCGAGATGGTACAGCCGTTGTTCAAGAGAGAGCAGACCGTGGACCTTGAGTYATTTGATATGAATGTTGTACGATTGCTGAATCTACTTCCAAAGGATGGATCCACTACAGATCTTCAACCATTGTTCTCGCGATTGATCCTAGACTTCACCACAGAMTTTCTCTTTGGCCAATGCTGTGACAGCCTTACACCAAGCCCCAACCAAGATGCGATACGTTTCCTTGATGCCTTCCATTATGGGCAAGCCGGAGTCGGCAAACGGACTCAGCTTCCCTATCTTTCCGTTTTTACTTACGATAAGAGATTCTGGCAATCTACSAAGATCGTCCGTGACTTCGTGGACCAGCAGATAGAGAAAGCGACAAAACGCTCAGGGCATCGATCAAACCCTTCGGAACCACGGGACAAAAGCGCGCCACAGCAACGGGGAAGATATATTCTTGCGGACGAACTTATAACCACGCATCCCGACCATGTCGACATTCGCAACCAGTTACTCAATACGTTCCTTGCAGCACATGATACCACCGCCGTGCTCATGACCAACGTAATGTTCCACCTTGCCCGCCATCCGGCCATTTACGCAAAGCTTCGGGCTGAGATAACAAGCATCTCTCCCAAGTCTCGGCTCATTGACCCTAACACCCTTGCCAAGCTATCTTACCTGCATGCCATCATATCAGAGACATCGCGTCTTACACCAGTCGTTGGCCAAACAGCGCGGGTTGCCCTTACAGACACGATCCTTCCCTCCGGCGGCGGTACTTCCGCTCAGTCGCCTGTGTACGTGCGCAAAGGCACCAGTGTGCAGATCAATTACTTTGCGCTGCACAGACGAGAGGAAGTCTTTGGTGCCGATGTAGAGAAGTTCGTACCCGAAAGGTGGGAGAAAATCGCAAAAGACAAGGATCAGGGGGTAGGTTTCTGGGATTTCCTGCCCTTCAGCGGAGGACCGAGGGTCTGCCCGGCGCAGGGTATGGCGATGACACAGGCCAAATATGTCATTGCAAAAATCGTGGATAGATGTCCACGGTTGGTCAACCGGGATCCTGTGTTGGAGTATGTGGAGCAATACCGGATCACAACAGACAGCAAGAATGGGTGCAAGGTGGGACTGCTAATGGAATGATGGAGGCTTTTTTGTCATATGAGAAGAAATTCTACGGAAACGGAAATCTATTCCCAATGCCAATACTTCAGCCATCATACACATGTACTGAGGGGCGAATAGATCATCGCTGCCATTCTGTGGGGACGAAGATGATTCAAGAACCCCACAAAAACTTGATGAAATGCTTCGCCTCGAAACTCTTCACTCAAACAGGATCGCGAATCAACGCAGCTCTATTGATCACGCAATAACTGATTAACGCGGTCCCCAATCTCCACAAGCTCATTTCAGAGCCCAAAGCTTCCATATTTCACAAACCAGCTTGGCTACTTCTTGGGGTTTGCTCACAAAAGCACCGTGCGATGCATCAAGGTCTCTGATAAGCCACTGAGCCCCACTGCTCTCCAAAAACATATCTTGTAAGAATGGTGGCAGTGTCCGATCCTGCGTACACTTCAAGAATGCTCTTCTTCCATCAAGGGCTGTTTCAGCCCATGCGGATGGTGGAGTAGGGCTCGAGAAGGCAGTGTAGGCGTGTGGAAGAAGAGCTTTCTCCATAATACCGGCGGTTTCAGGGTCTAGGTCATTGTACATTACGTCTCTTGCACCTGCGACTGTTGCGAGATCTTTGGAAGGCTGTTCCACAGAAGGTCCGTGATCAGCTCACATTGGAAAGGGTACTTTGAGTCAAGCGAGCTACTGACATTGTTCTCAACCACGTACGGCGGATTTTCACCCTTCAGGTATTCAATGATACTCTGCCCCTCGGGTATAATGAAGGCACTCAACAATATGACTCCAACAACCCCAGATAGCTTTCCGTCCTTGTGGCTGGACAATCCTCGGGCAGCAGCTCCGCATGGTATACCTCCGTAAGAATGGGCCAACAGAATCACATCTTTTCCAGCTTCATCGATCATTGCAGAAATCGTCTTACGAATTGAGTCAGAATCCACCTGACAAGTAGCATTCCTAGGGTCGGGAGAATTCAGGCTGGGTAAATGGGCGGTACTGGAAGGAAACCCTTCCTGCTCAAGCTCTTCTGCTAGACCTTTGTAGAGGCTACTGGGATGCCAAGCACCAGGAATGATGAGGATTGAGGGGACTTCTGAGTCCATGACGACTCGGTTGAATCGTTCACAATCTCAAGCAGTCAAGCGACACGAACCAAAGGCGCGGGGTTCTGGACACTAGTAACCCCTTTTTCGTAAGACTACTACAGTAGTAGGCTGAGATTTTCAGGATTGCTGCTATAGTCCTTCTTTAAACAGGTCTACATATCACTTTCAGTAGCTCAAACTCATGTTTGAAATCAGACAAGACATCTTACTCGTACTCAACGCATGGGGAAAAGCGGTAAGTAGGCTCTCCACCTCACCTTAGACCATTGACCGACTGTGCTACGGCCGTACATCGTCCGGGTACGCAGGGAGGGATGTAAAGCTCAAGTGACCTTTTCTGTGCCGTAATTGTTTCGGATTGTCCTATGTACGTCTGCGCTCTACGTGCATCTGCCAGCAGCACTGACCAATTGTGGCCAGCAGTTGTGGAGCTGGGAAGCCCACTGATATAGATCCACCTCCAACCGCAGACTGAAATCTATTGTCTAGCTTAGATCAGCGGTCGGTGTTCTCTTAGACTGGTTCGCAAGATCCATGCTGTGCGGCACTCTGGAAGCAGCCACGTGAATGCGGCAAGCTGACCCTGCATATGTATGACTCGACCACGCGCATTCATACTACTCGGTTCTTCATCCAATCATACTTGCAGGAAAGCGCCACTATAGTCAAGCTCCAATTAGAATAAGATCTGTTCTCGGAGTGGATGGTAAGATCCGTGCAGACGAACAAGGTTGCCACGATCGTGGGCTGAAATGACGTCTTGCAGTCAGCAACTGTACCTGAGGTCCTGGCTGACATAGGGATCATCGCAACCACAGGCGAGATTGAACACAGTGTATTGCCCATGTCCGGGCCGCCCGCACTATTCGCTTCGGACGTGTTCCCTTGATTCAATTCCGTGTTGCTCAAACGCCGCTTGCTTGCATTAAGCCGGAAGAGAAGGCTCTGGCGATAATTGCCAACGAGGGCAGGACTATTATATCGCCCAGGATCTTGGGCATTGTATCCGACTTGATCACGCTTTTTTCGACAATTCAGAGCAAACAATGCTGCCTTTCAACAATGTCTACCTCGCCATCAGTATCGCCACCTTCCTACAATATTCACGGATCTCGCCAACCGCAGCTATACGCATCTACGATCATAACCTATGCTCTGGCTTTTTCAGCCGTAGTTTTGAGACTATGGTGCAGAAAACTTTTAAAATCGGGAGTTCGTCTCGATGACTGGCTGATTGTTATGGCTTTGGTATGGCATATGTTAGGCTTCACACTTTGTACCGCTCGCTGAACGCTCAATTCAGGCTGTCGCGACGGGTTTCTGTGCTACCACCCTAGTCTGTTGGTTCCTTCACCTTCTGACCTAAGACTGRATTCACACTCCTAATGCCGCCCATCAGGGATACATCAGGGCTTCGGGCTCCACTATCAAGTGCTTGATCCCAATATCTTTCGAACCCACTTTTTCAAGAATCTATTTTCCACAGAGATGATGTACGCCCCAATCATTTGCCTGGTCAAGTACTCCATCTTGGCATTGTACTGGAGGCTCTTCGCAAGTTCAATCCGCATACCTGTACAGATCCTTGYTGCCGTCACCACAATCTGGGGTTTCGTATGCGTAAGAGCTCGGTCCATGGCGAGCGACGTGAGAGCACCTACTGATGATGAGTCTAGTTGTTCATCATCATCTTCCAGTGCACGCCAATCGAGGGCTATTGGAACAGGGAGCTGAATCCCGATTGCAAGATCAATGATTATGCTTTTTTCGTGGGAAACAGTGTACCAAATATTGCAACCGATGCTGCCATCGTTATGCTGCCCCTGCCTTACGTTTGGAAACTCCACCGGACTCGATCGGAGAGAGTTACAATCGCAGCCATTTTCGGGACTGGTGGCCTGTGGGTTTGAGTATTCCTGCTTGGAAGACTTCTGCTGATCGTGGTACAGTGTAACTGTCATTTCCATACTGCGCCTTGTCACAGTGGTGAAAACCGATCTCGGGTCCCCCGACTTGGATTGGAATCTCGCTTGTGTGGGCGTCTGGACGGAGGCGGAGATCAATATGGCAATCTTTGCAGGTGTGTCTGTAAATTTTGATTGAAGCTGTCACTTGACTGAACAGAGTAGCCTGTCTCCCCTCACTTCGACCCATCCTTTCAATGATCCTCACTGGATCACCTAATCCTTCCCACGATCATGCCTCCGGCTCATCACAAAAGGAAAACCGTAGGCTATCGTATAGGCCGCGCCGCTTTAGGACCATCTCCAGTCACACAGAGAATCAAGATAGTTTCGTTCATTTGTCCGAGTCAGTACACTGCGAGCACGAGGGTTATGAAATGTCGCGACCTACTGTTACTTCTGGAGGTAATGCCCACCCAGTAAGCAAGGTCAGTGAAGCGGGCGTTGGAGAGGGGACATATGGCGGTATCAATGTGCGTAATGAAATAGAGGTGGGCTGGAGCCAAGTGTAAAACATACTGCCATATCCATAGATACTGTCCAGATGTCAGTCAATCCAAACGTCTCTGCTTATTTGACGGACCGAAGAGATCTGACAACTATATGGCTTGCTAGTGCTCGAGATTGGAACCCACACTGAGCTTTCTGCAGTGGCTTGGTACGATGGTATCCGGCCAATAAAGCAGAGATCGTTATTTGCATGTTTCAGTCACGCGTCGATCTTTTTGTTGGCGAGATCTTGGGACCCATGGTCATTAGCCTCATTAGGTACTCCATCTTGGTATTCTATTCGAGAATCTTCGCGAGATCTCTACGCAATATCAATGGGTGTACTCGTCTAGATACTTTGCTGGCATCCACCACACTTGGGACTCCGCTGAGAAGCGTAGAGTGTCAAAGCAAAAAAGATTCTGTTCGTCGAAGATCACTCAGAAAACTCTATTCTCCAACCATCTTAGATACGCTTCGCGAATAAGCTTCGTTCATCACCCCTCAACTGCCCAGATTTCTTAACGCAACATGTGCGATGTGTCTGGCCAGACTGTCAGATCTCGTACGCAAATCACATAAATATGATGCCCATGCAAGATCAAATTCTCCCCGGAGTGTTGCGCTCAACGTCGAACTCGCTCTGGACTATGATTTGATTGAGTTCATGAGAATTTCCGTGATCATTAGAGCTTCCCAACACGTTCACCACAAAGTTTTCATTTGTAGGCGCGGTGGCGACGCTAGTAAAATGATTGTCATCGTCCCGAAGCCTTCGAAAACTGCTGTCGTCGTGGGTATAACCGTGCTCTCCTTGATATGTCGTTCCTTTCGCGTGATCTGCCGTCGGAAAAGGCCTCGCAGAAGAATCGAATATTTTTGGACCGAAGAACCGTCGGAATAAGTATGTCATGCTTGGAATTGAACAACTGAATATGGCGATTGTAACCTCTGCCGCAGACCATAGAGCAGGGCCGATGAAGTTATCTGGGATCTCGTGTGTCAGTGAGGACGCGGTGGTAAATATGTCGATGGATTTACAATTGATGTCTCCTCCGGTCTTGCCTTCCAATTGTCTATTTACCACAATTCGAATAATTGAGATGACGGGATTTCTGAGGAGATCAGCGTGGGTCAAATATGGAAGTGTAAGTTGCCCTCACAAATATCCAAGTACGAAAATGGCGATAACGAAGATCTTTTGGATGAACTTCATCTGGAGCTTCCAAAGAGGCGAAAGTGGCAGAAGCAACAGTGTTACATCCAAGACGGTGTTTATGACTGCTACAGCGAGAAACCGCTCGCCTTTGTGCCCGCATAACCCTTTGATTTGTGGGTCCCAAAAAGCTTGAATTGGAACGCACGTGACGAAGGCAATTATCGTGAACGTCACCCAATAGCAGATGAGGACGGCGCCAAAAATGTTGATTGTAGGCCTGAGCGATCTGGCCTTCGAAAGAATGCGGCTATAAAACGCGAGAACGGAGAGCTTAGTTAGGCTTATTCCACTGATGTACCAAATGTTGTCAAAGTAAAGAACATGCGAGAAGAATGTGGGGTTGCCGCCATGGCGACCAAACCCATGCCATGCCGCTTAAGAGGAAGATTAGTCCTCCTGCTATCAACCTCAAAGCTCGAATTACCCACCAGCAACGAGGGTAGAAGAGATTGTAACAGAGAACGGCTGATCTCGTCGTCAGTATCTCAAAGCTGCACACCTTTGAGCATGCACAGCGAAGCTTGAAGATAGACGCACCCAAGCAGCAAGGGCGAGCCAGTGATCCCACCATAGGCCAGCGGGGGAAAGCTGTCGCGAAATAAAGCGAAGCGCAAGTGCAATTATAGATATTGCGATGAGAAATGCACCAACAACCACAGGGGTTGTTGCCGGCGCCGTACCGTCCATCGAAACGCTGTTCGCAGGATTTTGGCACTGGTGTTGATCGGAGGTAGAAAGTACTTAGAACGATACCAGGATACTCAATCAGTGTAAGTTGGGTCATTAAAGCATTTCAGCCTTCATTGGAACGGCGGTAGACGTCTGCATATATGTTCTCTCTCTCTCGGTTGAGGTCTGTTCGTGCCGCTCACTTGCAAGCTTCATTCTCGAAGCAAAGACGGGATAATTTCAAGTTTGCATCGACTTGTCGTCTTGCTTGAATAGGGCTGTGGATCCTGTCGATCATTTGGACGAGGTTCCCGATTCAAGCGAACTTGGTGGCGTAGTGCACCTCGCAACCCTCATCGAGCATATGCATGGAACCACACATGCTGGGCGGGGATATCGGGCAATCACCCCGCACGGACACCACCATCGTCTTTGCTGTCGAATGGGAGCCTGAGATACGAAATTGAGGCGCTTATCTATCACTCACACCACGCGCATTGGTTGTGAGATTGGAGAATGATCCATAAGGCCTGCAGCCTGCATTTTTGCGAGTCGGGCGCACACCACCAACGATGTAGAGTCATAGTCTTTTAAAATATTATCAGGATAAGTCAACGAATCCTCATTCGTTGTCATCATGCATGCGAGATAAGGTGAAAGCTTCAGGTCACCTCGGCTGTCCTCAAGATCAGCACAAAGAGGCGAGGAATGCCAGCTGTCGTTGCGCTCATTGACAAATTATTACTGTCATCGTAATCCATACAGGTCTCACACGTCAGCATACCTGTACGTCCATGAAGATTTTTTCTCTTTTCAGCCATAAACCAGGCGACTCTCACGTTGCAGACATTGAATATGTCAAATGGATAAGTGGATGAGTGTGTGGATGAATTGATGAGATAAGTGATCTATGGATGGATGCATATGAAGTAGAAGAATCTGTCTGCCCTTGGTGTACTGAGATTGATGGCCAGGTCATGATATATACAGTACCAGACAAGTGTTGATGCAGAACTCACTTGGGAGCCGCAATGACACCCCATGCTGAACGCTGACAGAATACGTTGAGGAGCATAAGCTCGAAGGCGTGTCAAAAGCTCGTAAAAAGCATCTCATCATCAGGGCTGGGCCAGTCTCCATCTTCTTTCTGGGGTTGCTTTTCCTGTCTTCCATCATCTCGACTTAGGTGCTTTTCTTCGGCCATCAAATGAGCGATCCGTCTTGAGTCCACCAGCAGCCCACGCAGTGTCGAGAATAGAGACAATTTGGGGGGCCAAAGAGGACAGACTATGTTACCGCCGTGAAATGCCTGGCCAGCAAACCCTCAAAGATGCGCAATGACAGAAGCCTGTATGATCACTTTCCAGGGTCGGCAAAGATACTTTAAGCTTCAGTAGCAATTTACAATGTTTTTATGGCCGCCGCAAGAGATCAGATGATCTTTTATTGCTGTGAAAAAAAGGGAGACTCAGGAGGACCGATAGCGTTCCTAAGAGGAGAAGTTGTGTCAAGTGTTGTAGAGAGCCTTGCAGCATTCCCCGTATCGATACGCGACACTCATTCATGAGAAGAGAACCACAAGGTACAGACGGGTCGTAATTAAAGTGTTATGGTCGCTTTGAAAGCGTTCAGGCTGGAGAAAATCTTAAAAATCGGAGGCTGACGAACAAATCTGGATTCTGAGATCCGGTATGATGCTTTATTCCTTACATATTTGCCTGTAGCGGGGCTCAGATGTCATTTTCAAGAAATCATACCCTCTGCACATCTTTTTGAGTTGTTTGAGTAAGGAACCAACATGGGCCTTTGGTGATCGGCTAGTACCGACGAAACAGAATTGGGACTTGGCTGCTCATGTTCCGTACCCAAGAGACACGTGCTCGGCCTGCGAATATAGATTTTGATTGTATTCGAACGGGGTTGCCACCCACAACACCAATATTCTCCTGACTTCCTGATCCTTTTTGCCTCATTGCCCCGAACCTATTGACACGCAAGAAGCGTGACACCCCAGGGACTATGTGGAAGTTTATCACATTGCCCTTCCCCAGAGCGAATCAAGCCCTTTTCAATCACAAGCCAGGAACAAGCCCACCCCAACAACAACAATCCGGCCTCGAAAAGCATGATAGCCGTCTCCTCCGAGGACCATACCTCATCATCATTATCATCGCCAGCGCCCGCATCCACCAAGCCCCCCATCCCAGAATCTGTCAAGCCTCCCATTCCAATTTCTGTCGCGCGTGGAGAGTTCCATCTCATCACCAGCCCTGCTGATAAATCACAATATTCTTCCTCCCTCAACGACAACTACAACGACAGCGATGACTCTGCCCCCCGCGCCCCACAATTTCCCAGCGCAGTCCGAAACCCCCCTCCACACAGACAGACATCGCACATCACCGATGACCAGGAGACTAGGGTATCCTCGCACGACGCTGACATGGAATCCTCACTCGATCATTCGCCAACGCTTCCGCAGCGAATGTCAAGGCCAGGGCGTGATAGGTCTCTCGGGCGGGATTTACAGGCGCTCCGGCGCTTCGGGTCGCTGAACCCTGTGAGGGGTTTCACTCAATCACTCCAGCTTGACTAGCCCTGGACTACGCTAAGATCTTGGCAAAAGTTGTCGCCGATTAACCCGAAGTTCTTCCGTCGTGTTCCATGAGTACAGCCACTTCTTGAGCTCACAAAGTCTTGAATTGCTTCAAAAACATAGAGTGTGGTACTGTAGATATTGAAGATGATCACTGAATTTCCTTGGATATTTTGAACCTCGTGGTGGTGGTAAGGGACCGTGTCGAAGTGTAGATCGCGCATATTAAGGGTCCGCGACGACTTTTAGCGCAGATGGAGTCAATCTCCACCAGCTGTCAAGATTCCGGGAACTTGCATCCATGCTACCGTTGCGCTATTGGCCGTTCTGGTTCGATGAATGAACGCATGGCCACTCAAGATGAACCATTCAGTTGCGTATACGCAATCTCCGCCGCATTGAAATTCCATGCGCTCCGGCTCAGTACGGTTGTGACCTCATAGGGGTCTAATGCGGTGCGCCTCGAAGCCGATTGTACTTGCGGATATCGCGGTCTACATTAGGCTCGTGGCGACAAAAAGAAATTTATCAATCTCGATGAGCGTACCCGAGGCTTCGCATCATCACCATCAAAATGGTTCGCACCTACGTACCTTTCTCTTCGCAAACGTGCGGTGTCTAGACTTGCTGCAATGCGCCATGTGCATCGCCCCTCTTGAACGTCCGTATTGATGCACCATGTGCACTGCCCCACTTGGATCAATGCATCTTGTAAGTGGCCCCACTTGGACTGCAGACGAATAGCTACCCACCAAGGAGCGGTGAGCTTTTGCGACGGCTGTTAGCGGATTTCTTGTTGCTCTGCTGATAAGTTCTTTTGCTTCCAGCGGTTGCTGCCTAATTTGATCGGATACTTGCTGGTGCAAATCTCTAATTCTAGTGCAGATCCTGTGCTGCACACCTCCATTCTTGAGCAGGTTCTGCTCCCTCCCCAAGGCTGCGCCGCCTTTGCCTTACGTTGTTGCATCATGCTTTGTGGCCCAAGCGTAGGTAGGCTTACTTCAAGTATATGAGAATCTGCTAAAATCTAAGCACTTTTTACTAGCTGCCCCAGTGGCTTATGGATATGCTGACTATTGAGCTTGTTGGTCATACCTTGTTTCTCCCACAACGACCTTGTGCACGATGGATGGTCCTCCACCCCCACCAGGCATTGACTTGCAAGCTACTCAAGTCCCTCGAATTTTGTGTGTGAACATCGCCACGTTTACACTTGCAGTACTGGCAATATGCCTACGATTCACCGCGCGACGTTTGACACGTCAAGCCTATTGGTGGGATGATTGGCTCATGTTGCCCGCTATAGTAGGATGAGAATCAACCTCGACCTTGTGAGATCACTGAACTTGATRTAGGCAGCGGCAGCGACCATGATGTTAGTGTCAATCACGTACAGTAAGTGTTTCAAGGTCGTCCGATACCCACCGCTGAARGCGTCAGTGCTTGACCATGGTCTTGGACATCACATCTGGGAAGCGAAGCCAGATTCACTCGTAGCTCTTGCAAGAGGCCTCTTCGTCTTCCAAATCAGCTACCCCTGCATTATATGCAGTGTCAAATACTCTTTATTGGCCTTCTATTGGCGCTTGTTCAAAATGAGTAATATCCGCATACCGATATATGTGCTTACAGGAATAATCAGTGTTTGGGGCGTTGCTGTGGTAAGTCTGAAGGAGTCCAGCCTTTYCTCGTATCTTATTGAAGCCCCCCTAGCTTTTCGTTACCATATTTGAATGTCAGCCTATTCACGCATTCTGGACGCGCTACTATCTGAGTTCCGATAGCGTCAAATGTCGTATCAACGTCGTTCAATTTTTTGTCGCAAACGCCATCCCGAACATCATTACCGATGCTGCAATCCTCGTACTTCCAYTACCATCTATCTGGAAAYTGCAGCTTCCTCGAGCTCAGAARCTAGCTGTGAGCAGTATCTTTGCCCTTGGTGYCTTGTAAGTCTGCTACCGTAGCTCCATATAGCGATAATTCCCACTGATACTTGGATTAGTGTCGTTTGCGTTTCAATAACGCGTYTCACGTTCMTAATGGAACTTGATCTCGACTCTCCAGATRTCACTTGGAATTTTGTGAACACGCAAGTATGGACCGCAGTGGAGAGCCACATCGGCATAACGTGTGGTGAGTCTCAATCGCAGTCTTCCCGCCAAAAAAGGGTTTCGAGGTTACTCACGCCCATCGTTYAGCATGTCTGCCCTCTCTTCGCCCAATACTAAATCTTGTTCTCTTCGGCTCGGTCAACCGCCCTGAGCGTAAGGTTGCCAGGAAATGGAATGCGTCTAAGCAGTACAAGGGATCATATCCTTGGGACTCTCATGTGAGAATGAAGAAGATGCACAGCAAGTTGGGCTCATTTGCCACTGCTGAACAAGGAGAGCATGGTTTCATGGAACTCACAGACCGTGCTCAACACAATATACGAACAGACACACTGCCAGCACCGCAGTCGACCCTTGATAACGACAATGAAATTCATGTCAGGACCGAATTCTTCGTGGAGGGCGGAAATGAGAGATCGAATAGTGGAAGCCGATGCTCGAACCACTCAGTATAGAATCTTGACATTTTGAGTGACGTAATATTGGGGGCATCGCACAAAAGAGCTCATTCAGGAGACAAGGGCAGATCAACTGATGGAGGGTCTAGACCTCACGGACTTTGAACCCATCTACGGCTCAAGCATATGTGGTTCTCAAGGCTGATGAGTAAGGCTGTCAGCAGCCCATCAATCGTCACCCGAGTCATCTTCATGCTTGCAAAGAAAGACCATGCGGGGGATCTGGATTGTTGATATTGAACTCATGCACCATACAAGATCACAATATGTTGGCCTGTTGCTGTTTCACACATTATCATGAAACTGAGCACCCTTGATCAGCAAGTAGCTCTTCGGAATGAATTTGCAACTATGAAAATGATCACAGTTCTAGGATTCGGTCGCGCCACGGAATGMAARYATTTCAATYTCTCACTTGTGYTGAATAYCAAATTGGCACTCTAGACAGTCAAGGCTTGGAGCCACATAGTCATTTGTCAACGACACTTCGCTTGTAAAACTTAAAGACCCTGAAAGCCCTCCTCCCAAAACCCCGCCCCCCTGCTTTTCCCTTTTCAGCATAATCAATCAAGTTGTGCTCACAGACGCAGAGTCCCCGCTTGACTGAGTAACACCCGAATCTACTCTCGAAAGCAGAAACCCGTCGTTCTGCAATTTCTGATATAATTGAGCTGGGTCGTATTTCTGTGACACAGCCTTCAATTTGGCCACATTTTCTGAGCCGTATGATGCCAAAGGGTTCTGTTCTCGGGACGCATCATTCATGTCCAGGAAGGAGATGTAGGAGCCCAGCTGCTGACCAAAGTTCTTCCACTTGCTGCTGGTGTCAATGGAGACGGTCCGCACTGCTTCGTCATCTGCAGCATGCTGCCAGTCCACGAGGGTTGTCCACTCTGGAGAAGAGATCAGCGCTCGGAGGGCTTTGAATCATCGTAAGGCAGGAGTGAAAAGGCACTTACATTGGTGATTGATTTGGGGCAGACCCAGCGGGTTCCCTCCTTTCGCAATACCTTGGTTGACAAGTTTGACCGGGATCGGCTGGAGGGTAAACGTTATGTTCGCTCCGGTAGCCGTATGTGCCGCGAGCGCTTTCTCACACGGTACGTAGATATCTTTGTACAATTGGATTTCGATCTTGGAGCTCGCGCCATAATATTCATGACTGTAAGACAAGATATCAGCTGCGAGAGTGTGCGAGCTTTGCAAGCAGCAGCAGCATGAGAGAGGGTCATACCGCAACGGTTCGTTCGGGAAGATGGTCCACAGAATTGTTGTAAGGCTCAATACCGTGGGAGGAACGGCGACCGTTCCGGCAGGTAAGTTGTCGAACGTGGCAAAGGCTGGCGGTCTCTCTGCGGGCGCCAAATGGATTAAGGCTAGAATACAGTGACTGTCTCCAGTGCTTGACTTCAGATCTAAGGCACCTTTCTTTTGCCATTCGGCACAGGCTTCCAGAATCGTAGGAGCTTGGTCGGGCGTGTACACCGTTACCTGGTACCAAATATCATGGACTGGAATAGTATGAAGATCAAATAGGGTGACAATTCCTGTTCCGAGGTCAGACAAGGACGACCCTCGGACGCTGTTGCGGGCTTGCGGCGGGGTTGGCGGCAAGGCTAGATTGATTGCAGAGGGGTTCCGTCCCTTCCTCGTTGTGCCCTCTTTTCGCCCTAGTCTTGACCAGTAGCAAAGAACAACAGCTCCAAGAGCGAGAGCCTGATGGGCCGTCACCGTCGTACATTCGGAAATCGAGTATCAGCGTCTGCCACCTCCAAGTATGGTACAGTTTATTACCATTGATTGCCCCCAATGAGACACTTACGCCTCATCGCCTTCCTTTTCATCAATCACACCTGATAATCACACCAATCAACCATGGCAGGAACAATCATCATAACTGGTGCCAATAGCTCTCTGGCGATTCCTGCCATCGAGCATTTAGTGACTAAACAACCTGATCATACTTTGGTATTGATTGTTCGCAGCCTTTCAGACAAGGACACCAATACCTACACGCTTCGCCAGACTCTCCACAACTTTCCTCATGCCTGCCAAAGCCTCTATACGCCAACTTGACCTTGCCGACCTCACAAAAGTCGGTGAATTCGCCCACGCCATCGCTGGCGATATCTCGGCCAACAGAATTCTGCGTCTTGCCGCCATCGTTTGCAACGCCTACTACTGGAAATTGAATGGCGAGGCCCAGTGGAGCATAGACGGCTTCGAGAAGAGCTTTCAAGTGTCGCACTCGGCTCATGTGGCGTTGGTGCTCCAACTACTTGGCAACTTCCAACCTGAGGGCGGTCGTATCGTGCCGTTCTCTAGCGATGCACACTGGCCTGGCAAGAACAGTTTGTCAAAGTATCCTCCTGCAATACCAGAAAGTCCGGACCTGCTCGTAAAGCCAGATGTCTTCAAGGAACCAGCCTCCGAGAATTTTGGACGCGGCTTCCAGAGGTATGCAAACTCCAAGCTAGCGACTGTGATGTAGATGTACGCACGGAACCAAAATCTAGAAAAGGTATGTAATGATGATTCCCAGTTCATCTCCTACAAGACAATGCATTGAATTCTGCATTACCAGTGACATATATTATATGTATCCGGTAGGATCCAATCCTGAGTAAAATCACAGCCGTGGCCATCTACCCAGGAAACCTGTCAGATTCGCGCGCTTTGAGGACCAATCCTCCGAAAATTCTCCACTATATCTCGATGTTCATCATCCGACCCTTTCGATTCCTCCTTCGCTTGATGGATCCGACTATGCGCACGTTGGCCGAAGCAGGTGCGGATGTCATTGATCTTGCTACCAACAAGGCGTGGCCCGGAGAAAGCGGCTATTTCACCATGCTAAAGAAGGACAGCAGCTCGCCCAACAGCCAGGATGAGGAGAAGCAGCGAAAGATCTGGATGACATTGTTGTGCGTGGGGCCAAGATGGATTTGATTCAGGTCATGTGTGTGAGTTCTCCAACAGTCTTTTGCCTCTCTTGATGAAGATCTTCTCCGTCTCCGTGGATTTCCTGTTGCTCTGAAGCACGGGAAAGAGGGTTTAGGGGCGGAATTGTCGCACAACCTGGCCCTAACTATTCCTGATATCTGAACTGCACTCCTATGTCTCCTTCCTGAGTTTGGAGAAGACTGAATCCTGTCGTACCGTCTTCAGATATTCGACGCCGGCGCATCATACTTGGCCCTGCCGACCCGGATACCTCTTAGCAAACACCTGTCAAGGGCGTCAGGGATCGTGGTGGGCAGGTGGATAGGTGGACTGCTGGGTTACCAGCCGTTCTATCGGAAATGGACTACCGATTGGGAGCTGGCCTGCCAGAAGATGGAGACAACATTGCTGCAGCGGCGATTTGCGGATCGCAAGGCGAAGGCGGATTGAGAAGACGTTTCGATAAACAGGGCGTTTGATACGCAGAATATGTTATCTAACATAGGGAAATAGTCCAACAAATCACAATCCAGATCACGGAATTCATCAAACCCCAACCCACTAACGTATCATCATCACAACTTCCCCTCCTCCTCCAACACCCCTTCCCTCAATTCCCTCATCCTCCTCTCCCTATCCCCCTCCTTCGTGCCCTCCCTTCGCATCGTGGGCGCGTCCTCCGCCTCGCTTGCTCCCTTCCGCTTCCCATCCTGGCCTTCCATTCGTGCTCCATCATGGCCCTCCACCCTCGTCGCCTCCTCAACGACGAAAAACCGATCCGGCGATCCATCATCCTTCCGACCTTCCCCTCCCACAATCTCCCTCTCAACCGACTTCCCCACCGCAGCACTCAGGCGCGATACACCAGCCTCTGCAGACTGCGACACTGATTCCAGCGCGGGGAATCTTTGCTGAAGGGTCGACGAGGCATCCAGCGGCTGTGCTCCAGCGTTTGGCGATGCTGAGCTTTCCTGGCCGCCGCCGCCGGGTGTGTCCGATATCTGGCTGTGTGGACGGGGCGTTTGGACAGTGCTGGGGGCGTGAGGACTGGCGTCATCGCTGCTGTTGCCGGCGTTGTTGTCGTGGCCGGGAGGAGGATGACGCCGCTGCCTGTCAGCAGGGCTGTAGACGAGAGGAAACTCTTTGTGTTGGGTAGATGTTGGGTTTGGCGGGGCGGCGGCTGCAGTCGCAGGTGATGCAGATGATAAAGTATCCTTCTCAGGAACGACGGTACTCGTGTTCTTAGGATCGGATTCTCTGGGCGTGGACATGATTACAGATTATGGAATAGCAGGTCCTGTGTTGTGGGGGAGGATGTATTGAGTTCGTTCATGTTCCGGGGGGAATCGCCGCGTCTTATTTGGTGAGGAGAGTAAGGGCAAATGGGCAATCAGGAGTCTGTCACTGGAGGAAGGGTTCGGGAAATCAGGAGAAGAGTCTTGAATATTGAAGGCAAGGGGGCAATATCATGTAGTTTCTCCTTCTTGCCCCGTGGCTTAAAGATTCGATGTCGGTGAGACGTTTGAAGTTGCGCACTCTGTGACATGTGATAATTGAGGTCTTGCAAAAAATCTCTTGCAACACCGCCGCCCCTGTATGCTAGTAGGTAAAATATCAAGGTATTGTGTCAAGGTAACAATAGAGAGCTGCCGAAGTAAAAGTTGTGGGCAGCGAGCTAAACGCTCTAATTTCACAGTATCGACAGAAGAGTACGATCTGATACCTTGTGAGCATGAGCCTTCCTCCGCGTGGTTTGTCCCTACAATTTATCAGATTACATCATAGCATGACACGTCGAGTCATCTAGTCGCTATGCATGCCTCAAAAAGACATGGAAGGAAAGTCGGACTTCTGAGAAGATGACTTGAGAAGCCCAATGGTTTTAATCTATGATAGCAAAGCAGAGCAGAGACACTTCCGAGAAAACATTCTTTAGGATCCTGGTAGACACGGGCCATGTGACTTCATCTTTTCAAAGTCATGATACCTATCACACAGAGTTGACAGCTGTGTTATGGCCACGAGCGATGGCACACTACCGTTCCAGCTTCCACCCCCACCATACCCGATCCGGCTCACCAGCGCATCCAGCGTCGAACCCAATACAAAAGTTTCTTTGCCTCTAAAAATTGCGGGATCTAACGGTCTTGCCGTCCTCCCGACCCGATACCGGTGAGACCGTGAATAAAGATGTTTCCTGGAGTTGGTCGCAGCAACAGCTCTCGACAAGGTCATGTCTAACTCTGGGTTTCCAAAGGTGCTATCACATCATGAAGGGCTCTACTACTCGCAGATGGAATCTCACTAGTCATGCATCATTATTCTCAAAATCAGGAGGAGGCAGATATTGAAGTCCGTATGTGCCTTGGGCATGTGATGGATACACCCAACCCTAATCGAAAGTGATTTCAAAACATGTCTTTAATTTCCCATGGAGTCTGCTCCCAAAAGACAGCTTTGACCGCGCCGGAAAATCATTATTTTCTATGATCCTTGAGTACCCTAGCTGATCTGCTTACATGAAGCATCGAAAGACCCAATCATATGTCTCACGAAGGCGTCCAAATTTTTCAGACATGACCATAGCGATGACCAGAAAATTGCCTAAGGTTTGCCAGCTGTGATGCCCACATGCGATGAATGCCTCAACTTGCATGCCCTTCTTAGAGATACATCCAGGTACGTTGCATCTCCAACGGTCTTCCCCAAACTTCCATCACCCCTTCGCCTGAGCAAAAACAGGTCGCAGCCGCAGCCCTCAAAAAGGTGAGGAACGGCCCCAAGGAACAACGCAGGAGGGACCAGCAGAGCCAGGCAGACCACACGACCCCACTCAGCCCATGACAGACCCGCACAAGCCGACGGGCCGCTCTTCGCAAGACAACTCCCAGACGTCTCGAGCAGAATCAACCGCCATCCTCGATGACCCTCACGCAGGCACAAGCGATCATCCTCGAGACGCCCATCTCATGTCCGGTGCCCTGCTCCCCCTCCACAGGGTTGATTCATCCCAGCAGGACGATCCAGAGCCCGATGGAACACCCTCTGCGCCGTCGACGCCGGCAGAAGGCACGTGGCAAAGACAACTGTTTGATAAATTGCGCGAGGTGCAAGAGGAACGAGCGGACGATGAGTCCTACGGTCTGCCCATCTCCGACCGCGATCATGCACGGGAGGGGGGATTTTCTGGAGACGATCAAAGCGAGAAGGGAACGGGGTCGAAGGGCAGTGGTGGTAGCAGTCCCGAACAAGATGACGATGATGATGATGATGGATTGATGTTCCGAATGGACCCGTAGGCTGTTGCTGGGAGTAGGTAGCCAGTGACAAGACCATGAGAGGTTTCTAGAGGTCTTTAATGAGAGCCGTTGAATCAGTATGTAGTTGAATCTCATCAGCGGTTGACCTAGCCTGGCCGTTGGATTGTTAGCAGCACGCGTGTCGAGTCATTTGGGACTGTTCTCTCCCAATCAAGAATCGCAGCTTGACGCCCGTATACCAAATTGCGGCTCTAAGAAATTGGTTCTTTCAACAAGGCTTACCGAAAGATCTGCTTGCCCATAAATGCGCAGACCTATGCCCACAAGGATTCCATGGTGTGTGATGGGCGGGATGACCTGACAACAAAGCTTGCCAGCAACCCTTATTCCTTTCAAATTGGATCCCTGTCGACTGGGTACCAGGCGAAGCAATGGCCAAGCCAGGCGTGATCGAGGCATATAGGTTTAGCCAGGTGACCGTTTGCTCGATGACTCTTCCGAACTGCAAACACAAATACTTCTCGATGCTGCCACAATCTTACCGCTTCGACTCTGCAGTTCCCGTTTGTCCACGCGATTGAGGCCTTTCTCTAAAAGATGTCGTCAAAGCAATCTGATCCAAAGGACAACACCCTCCCAAGAGAAATATTACCAGGACAAGCCTATATGGTAAGAACCAGCCAAAACAAGTGGCCAGAGCCGTACCACTGGCTCRAACGACATCAATCCTCACCCTCTTCACGAGTTGATCAGGAATCATTGACGCAGCCTTCAAGGCWGCTGCCGCAACTGTCTCCTCACCAAGACCCCGATGGTAGCAGAATTCCTACACAACCATATCAAAGCTCTCAAGCAGGCCCCGACAATTATGGAGGTGAAAACCCAGTCGAAGACGAGTATCTGACCCTCAACGCAGAGCTTCTCCCATCTACAGCGAACAAAGAACCCGAATCGTCTCACCCAATCCGACAGCGCCGCAAAGCTGCCGAAAGTGATCCATGGACGGCGTCTCTCGAACAGAGTGGAGGTGTGGATTACTATGGAACCGCGACGTCGGCATCGGCTCCATCAAGGCCCAGCAACAGCCCAGCAAGTGGCCATGCGTCTGTCTGTCAGGATGCGGAAGAAAAGCCTAGCCAGAAGCAGCCGTCAGGATTAAGGGGTGCTCAAGGTTCGGCTAAAGATGGCGTCAAACGGTCGAATGAAGCTGGCGGCTATTCTAGGCAGTGGGAGAAGCCTGCGCTGGGTGATGCTCATGAGGGCGAGACAGATGATTATGTCTTTCTGATGTAAAATTAAGGCGGTACGGTGGGATCGAAGTGCAGCTGCCGGTTGGGGTCCCCACATGTTGCGAAGAGTAATTTGAACAGCTCAGTGAGCAGGTTTGACGACGACGATCCTCAATTCTGTCTGCAGTACTTGTTGCCTTGGTGTCGCTCGAGCTCGCGTGGTAAATTGATGGTCTCTGATAATTRAGGTCTTAATCAATGACTTGGCGTGCAGGATAGGCGTTGTCCAATAACCTGTGATGAGACTGCCTAGGACGGACCTCAGACGACTGGAAAGTCACATCTGTCAAAGCGTCTCAAGGTCAAAGATCGCTTGAGCACTGGAACGCGAGGCAAATTTGCCTCAGATCTGCCGAAGCATGGGTCCACCGGAAGCATTAGCCTTCTCCTGCAAATGAGCAAATGATACCACGGAACCCGATTTTGGAGATCATTCATGGCCTCGTCTGACCGTCCCATCTTGTCTCTGCTTCTGGTGAACATGCCCCAAGGCAAAAGATTTCATAAGACTGACAAGGCTGCTATGTTGATGTCTGAGCCTGGAAAAGCCGCCTGACCGTAAGAGACATCAGAGACAAGGCAAATCCACGAACGGAGCGAATAAAACCATGAATGCTTCAACAACATGCAGGATTGTATCCTCATCGTCCATCGTCGAGCCATTATTTTCGAGCAGAAATCGTCGATATTCCCCCGGGCAAAGATGCCAGGGAGCAAGGACCGAGATGGCATGGCCTCACAACCCAAACGATCAATATTGGGGTATCCCAGGGTACTGGAAGCCTTCAAGCAACCTCCAGTCCGGCAGGATCAGCCACCTCAAGTCCAGCAAGACCCACCCCTTGAGCAGCCACCACCCTCTCCCGAAGAACATTGGTCCGACCCTGACGAGTTTCTAGAATCATCAGACCTATACCTGGCACAAGCACCATCCTCATCTCCGAAACGCAAACCTCCTCCTTCCCACACTCCCACCAAACCAAGACCCACCGAGCCCCAACAGCCTGCGAACTCGCCCGACGACGAAGAAGAAATCCAAGACTTCCTCCGTCTATGCGACCTCAATCCTCGGCTCCCAACCAGCAAACCGAAATCATCCCTCCAAACCCCCGGACCAGCAACAGCGTCTCCGCCGACTCAGGCCAGTGTCGCTGCCACGGCTGGCCCGGGGGGTAATAGCTCCTCGCAACAACAAAAGCCCTAAACCGTAAGAACACCACCGACTCGCCGAATACCCAAAGAGAAGGATCCACCGGATTTGGACTTCCGGGAAGATCATTTCGGTTGAAAGTGCCGGTTTGCGAGGGTTCGGGGCATGGGGACGGTGAAGGGTGAAATGTCGGATATGGACGGGGGCGGCGGAGGAGGATGGATGGGAAGAGGGTGTGGTTCGATAAGAGACTCGGTAGACCTTGAGAGAGTTCCCCATGCTGGTGGGATGATGGGGGGGGTCTTTATGTTGGCGTCATCGGCTTTGGACCTTCTGTTTTGAGTGTCATGATAATGGTGAAGTTTGCATGCGTAGGACCTTGAGATAAAAGGCAGCTTTCTGATGGATGAGCGGGCCGGTTGTGAGAATACCTTCAGACGATAAAGGATATCTCTGAGCATTTTGGTAGAGC
>MSTJ01000100.1:0-77312 GCA_001956345.1 Ramalina peruviana | reverse complement strand
CCCCCCACGCCCTCGCATCCGGACCCGCTCACCCCCCCCGACTCCTCCTCCGACTCCTCCGACACCTGGTCGAACTCGGAAGCAGACACCGATCCCTCCCTCCTCTGGCCGGACGTCCACGCCGCGGTGGAGCGCGCGATAAAAACGCTGGGGGGCAAAGTGCTGCCGAAATTGAATTGGTCGGGCCCGAAAGACGCGACGTGGATGGTCGCGGGGAATAGTATGGAATGTGCGGATGCGGGGGATGTGTACCTCTTACTCAAGAGCAGCGATTTCGTGAGTCATGATTTGGAGCAGTGGGCGGTTGGGTGCGTTGAGGAAGAGGAGTCGCGTGGTGGTGATGGTGGTGGTGGGGGGGGAAAAGGGAGGAGAGGTGGCGGTGGCGGTGGTGCTGGTGGTGCTGAGGAGGGGGGACAGCAGCAACAGCAGCAGCAGGAGGATGAGGTGGGGAAGGGGGAGGGGGAGGGGGAAGAGGAAGTGCCGTACCACCTGGTGCTGAGAAAACCCCTCCCCAATTTCAACCCCGCGTGCGAATTCCGCTGCTTCGTCCGCTCCCACCACTTAATAGCGCTCTGTCAACGGGATCTCAATTACTACGACTTCCTCTCCCCGCTGCGCGCACGGATAATCCATCTCATCACACTCTTCTTCGAGAAGGAATTACAACACACGTTTGAGGCGGGCGGGGATTTCGTGTTCGATGTGTATTTGCCGGTGCCGAGGAGCGAGCGCGTGTGGTTGATCGATGTGAATCCCTGGGCCCCGAGGACGGATCCGATTTTGTTCTCTTGGATGGAGGTGTTGGGGATGAGGGTGCCCGGGGAGGGGGTGCAGGGAGAGGAAGAGGAGGAGCAGGAGCAGCAAATGGGAAGGGAGGATAGTGAAAGTGAAAGCGAAAGCGAGGATGAGGAGGAATTGGATGATCTACCGGAGCTGCGGCTGGTGGGGAGGGATGATCCCGAGGCGTATGCGTTCAATACGCCGCAGTATAGTGCGCACAAGTTGCCGAAGGATGTGGTGGATGCGGGGAACGAGGGGGAGGCTGGGTTGAGGGAGTTTCTGGGCACGTGGAGGGAGATTGAGCGGAGGCAGGAGAGGGAGGATGCTGATGATGGTGGTGGAGGAGAATAGTACGACGTTCAATACTAAATGAGTTCCATGAGTCGATTGGGAGGAGAAGCCCAGTCTTCTAGTTTTTTGATACTCATTCATCCCAATGAGACGTATCCAAGGTCCCCCACTTTACCACCAGACTTTACTGTATCTGCTCCTGCATCAGTGCCCTTCTCACTATGCCCGCCACCGCCACCAGTAGCACCACCTCCCTCCTCACCCTGCCCCCTCCCCGCAAGCTTCTTCGCCTCATTCTCCCTCTCATGCATCTTATAACTCCCCACCCTCAAACTCCCCAAGATCAAGATCCCCGCAAACGCAATCGCCATGGCCGCCCGCCGCGTCAACACCCACCTCAACCCTTCGACGTCGCTCTTGGTCTCACTATTCAGATTCACACTGATCTTATAATTCAGCTCCGAAATCGCCGAATCCAACACCTGACTATTCTCCCGCGTATCCATGCGCCGATCATTCAGCATGCCCTTCAGCTCATCCCGCAGCGAGGCCAGCTCGGCCGTCGTGCGCTGCGAGAGGATGTCGTACGTATGCTGCAGATGGGAAAGCTGGGTCTTCTGTTTCGACGTGGACGAGCGGCGGAGATTGAGGATCTCGGTGCGGAGCTCGGAGCAAGCGGCTCTGAAGAGGTAGACCTCGTTCTCGACGTCGGATTTCCCGACCAGGCCTTCGCGCGCGACGTCGAGGTTCTGCGCGAGCAGGCCGCGCACGGCTTTCATGACGGTGACGCTCTGGTCGGCGGAGAAGCCGCCGCGCTGGAGGTCGTTGACGAGGGTGTAGGTGTCGAAGTGGTGGACGTAGGGCGGGGTTTGGAGGTGGGGCAGCTTGTGCTCCTCCGGTTTCTCGATGGAGGGGGCCGGCATCTCCATGACGGTGTTGAGGGGTTTCGCCTGCTGGACGCGTTGGGCTTCTGTGGAAGGGGCGGTAGTGTCGTTGCTCTTGGGGGATTTCTCCGTGGGGGATGTGGAGGCGTCGAGCTGCTTCGCGCGCTGAGCCGGGTCTTGCAGGGCCGTCTCGATGGCCTTGGCTCGGTCGTAGAGGGGGCCGATGGGGGGTCGGTTCTTGGTCTCCTCCGGCTGGCGTTCCTCTGGCTCCGGCTCAGCAGCTTTCTGTGGTGGTTTTTGCTTCTGTTGCTGCTGTGGGCCCGCATCGGCTTTCTTTTCATCCTTGCGGTCTTCTTTAGCTGGCGGGGCTTTTACTTCCTTCTCCATGACACCCGCGAGACTCTTATCATCCAATTGCTTTGGCGGCATCTGAGATCCTGGAGGTAGAGGTGGCTGAGGTTCTTGAGCGGTGCCATATCTTTGTGCATAGGTCTCTTGTCGGCGCTTTTTGGTGGTTTTCAAGCCGGCGGTCGGGGTCTGGCGCAGAGGATTGCGAAGGGACGATACAGCGTAGCGGATTTCTTGCTGGCGGGGGGCCTTGAACAAATGAGGGTAGAGAAAAGTTAGACGTGGTAGAGACATGTCTCGGTGGTGCCGGTGGGTGGCAGCGGATTCCGGATGCTGATACAGGTTTAGAAATATGGCCAAAACAGGAAACGGTGTGAATATGAGCAGAGTTTGAAAGGCAGCGGCTCGACGGGAGCTAGAGGGTTGAGGTGCATTAGGCTCATAAGGTTCTATCTGAATAGGGATTTCGTCGCCGGAAATGGCCAACGTTAACAATCCAAAGCATTCAGCTACACGGCATCTCTCAGTGCAACATATCTTCCCTTCAGCTATACTTTCTGTACATGCAATTGCTTGAAGCTATTATACGTTATGGTGAGGGTTTAGATGGAAAGAAATTGGACTTGGAATTGGTAAAGCTACATGCACTAACATCCTTGAATCGCTGGCGGCCGTGGTGCCCGAGAGAAAACTCTAGACATGGCTCAATCGCGACAAAGTAACGTGCTGGCGCCAATCATTTGTTTTGTCTTGATCATTCTGATCTTCTCGTCATACCGTGCTTATAATTCCTTGAGCTCATCCCATCCCGGCGAGGCTCCCCAGGAATCTGCCATTGAGGCGCCATCATGGCTTGTGTGGACAAGCTCGGCCGCCCACCTACGGCAGCGTCGCGAAATCATCCGCTCGACTTGGCAAACGCTATTTCGAAAAGCGGAATTCAAACCATACTTCGTCATTGGCACGCCAAGTGCAGAATGGCTGCCAGTCATCAAGCAGGAGAATGAAACATATGGCGATATGATCATGATTGAGGGGCACGCCGACGACAAAGAGTTTGCAACGACACTCAAGCCATTCGAAACATTTAAGCTATTTCGAGACCGAGCAACTGCTACCGGTGAGAAGTGGGACTTTGTAAGCAAGATTGATGACGATTCCTTCCTCAATGCTGGCGCTTTTCGCCGCGAATTCTTGCTCCCAGACATGCACCGTACAATCATCTCTCGCGTGATCCAGTACGGTAGACCACATGTATTCCCCGGTGGTCAATTCTATACACTGACGTGGGATCTGGTCGAGATTCTCACTGCCTTGTACGAGACCACTTCGCGGGATCTCGTCCACGACATGGATGAGCAGCGCAAGCTGAAGAAAAGGCATGAGGATTTTATGATTGCCGATTTGATGCTCGAGGCGGGCGAGCAATTTGACTATGTCGAGTTGACCGATCAGAGAGCTTTCGACGTTATCACCATGGGGAACGTCACCGAAAAATCAATCAACGTGCACAGGATGAAGACGGATGAGCAGTATCTCTGGGTTGCATCAATGTTCGATGAGACTGGCTACAAAGATACTGTTAGACACGGTGTCGATTATGAGGCCAAATTGAGACAGAGCATCCAGACGTGATGTCCTCGATTCGCATTCAGGACAAACAGCCATGGCACATTGCGAGCGGCTGAGGCCCAAAACCTTACGAGTCGGATGCTTTCCATTGTCTTCTGGTGCGACATGTCCATGTCAACGCAACGCCATTCATGATTCTATACTTGCTCTGCAAATCAAAATCGGTGCACCGGATTAGATCTCTTGGATTCGGTTCGTTAATTAAGTATTAAGCGTTACCATAGTAATTCGACGACCCTTCTGACGCAGGTGTAGGGTGACATCGCACTTTGGCGTTTGGAAGGATAGCACAGCCTCTTCCACCTCATTGTTTAGGTTCATGGCGAAGACGCCACCACACTCCAGGAATTTTTCTGTTTTTCTTTCTTTTCCATACAAGAGGTCTCGGATTCATATTCTTGATAGACCATCACAGCAAGAAGAGCTTTGGGTTATGACCAAAATGGCGTCTGAAAGGCCGCAAGAAGCACTATCTGAGCTATCGCACGAGTCGTATTTACTCAAGCAGAAAATCCGTCTGGCACAATTCTCAACATCGCCGGGTGATATCGCGACCGCCAGAATGCAATCTTCACAAGCTCTTCTAGAAAGCATCCACAAGAGCAGGGATCAATACCAGTCCTTCTATAATGTTCAACACCTAATCCTCCCCACTCACCCAGCCCATGAGAGCCGATGGTCTCTACTCAAGGCAAAGATGGACATACTGCAGACTCTGAAAACTTCTTTGGAACAAGCCTGCAACGCAAGCAACGATCTGCAACAATCGACCAAGCAATTCTTGCGAAATGTTGCCATGCGCGATGTTGACGCGCGCATCACGAAAGACAGCCGAGTTTTGGAGGCCGCACGAGTAGTCCATGATGAATGGTCGCGCAGCGAGCGCAACGAACGCAACAGATATCTTCAATTGTGCGAAGACATTCAAAGAAGGCTTTTGTCCAGGAATGGCTGTCCTCGAGCGACAAAGATGCTCGTCATTCTGTACTGGATCGCCATTGCCGTCATCATATACCTTTTCAAATCCCCCGAACCACGGTCGGAAGCTGTCGAATTGCAACTGACGCATGACTTCGCAATACGCATGGTCGACATGTTCGTGGCCTTCACCGGTGCCATGGTCGCAGTCTGTATTGCCACCATGACCCAATTGGAAGAGCTTCGCCGAAGCCGACGCCCACGCGATTTCTTCTACCCTCCAAAACGGGGCGATGTTGCTGCCGGCTGTATACTATCTTGGTCGTTCAACTTTACGGTATTCTGTATGGTTAGTAGTTTAGAACGTCACAACAAGTGAGCGATGGATGCTTGGAAGATGGAGTTTCCTCGGATTCTCTTGTCACCCGGAGATCCTGAAATCAAGAAGGGCGTTGACATCTGACGATGACAATGCATGCTGTCATCGTGTGATCGCGTGGTTAGACGGAGTTAAATTGAACCGCGCGGTCTGATTGGAGTTATCGGGCTGCTCGGCTGGATTCGTCGAGAAACAGGCCGCTAGAACAGATATATCATGTATTCGAAATCTCATTCATCCTGT
The DNA here is from genome assembly GCA_001956345.1 of Ramalina peruviana. NCBI lineage: Eukaryota > Fungi > Ascomycota > Lecanoromycetes > Lecanorales > Ramalinaceae > Ramalina > Ramalina peruviana. Next base: position 71,837 of record MSTJ01000100.1, on the reverse strand, counting down.
GAATACCTGCCATAGACACACACCTCTGCTGCTTATCTCCAGTACTACCATGCCGTCTACAACTGTAAACACTGTAAGAGTTCTGCTACAAATACGGACGTCTTCTAGATCCATTTTCCAAGATAGTCGCCCATATCTATTCTCATGACAACTTTTTCGCGCACGTCTGCTCTGTTATGTCAAGCCTGCCGAACTATTGGACTTGCCAATGCCGAAAACCTGCATGAGCGATTGTTTCTCATTGCCTGATAAGCGCTTTGCTTCTCTCTCTCTTCACATCTCTTCAAGCCTCCCAATGGGTGAATCTGCGTTCCAGATCCCTTTCTACCATGGACCAAATAAGCTCTCCAACGCAGACATCCACACAAAGGGACCCCACCCCTCCCCTCGCCCCCTGCCCCCTCCCATATCACCACCCCCACCCCAGAAACATCCCCACCAACAACAACGATGATGACGACGCATACATCGACATCCCCACCACCTATCCCACTCCCCCAATCATAAAAGTCTTACCGCATAATCCCACGCCACCAACCTCTCCCACCTTAAATAACCACAACCGCTCCCCCGACAGTCCCAACACCATCACGCTCTCGTCGGAAAACCCCCGCGCGCGCTCGTCGAGCCAGTCACATCCCCCACCCTTCCTCATGTCAACCAGGCTTTGCTGAAAGATTTGTTCCATCCTCGAAAGCGTAACATGGGCAATCTCGTGATGAATCAATCACCAATGTGATTTTCAAGAAATTGCTCTGCGGTCTTCCGAGAGTATTGATTGTTGGCTTCGGATTTCTGGAGCCTGTTCAGAAGGAAGTTGCATCCTGTGCCGAGCCGCTCGTGAAGCGTTCAAGAATCTGGGTGCATCTTACAATTCATCCAACACTTGTCCGATCATCTAACTGCGAGGCGATCGTTTTGTTGGGCCAGGTTGCGTTGTCAGAGCAGCATGCAGGGAGCGTGATCCAATCCACCACGTTGGGATGTGGATATTTCGCCACTACCACATTCGTACCAGATTACCGCGTCTGTACTTAAATAAACGATATCCGCAAAGGGGGAACCCCTAGATTCAGAACTCTTTTCAATACTGAGACTTTGACCTTGATATAAATATATCCTTCATCGTATTGGGGATCGGGTTTATTGTGCAATGAACATTCATTCAAAAGTCAGCCATCAGTGATCCTTGCGAGCTGGCCAGCAAATCGTCATCAAGATGATGGCATACTGGTGAAATAGCTGACACCATCGAAGGCTCCTGCTTGAAGAAGCAGGAGTCGGGTTTCTCACCCCGAATGGTCTGAACGTTGATAGAAACGAAAAACATTCGTAGCTGCAACTCTAGAGACCGTGGTAGAGTCTCTACTAGCATAACATAACCAGAAACGACGTTTGAAAACATAACCCAAAGCCGCTATCCGAATCATGACATGTCATCCTTAAGCTCCTTACTTGATTCACCGTCGCTGCTGACGGTAAAACCCAAGAGGCAGAGCTGCATGAGCGAGTACGCTGCCGGAAAAACTCCAAGAAGCATCATTGCCCACAGACCATCAACCATGATAGTGGATCCGAGAACACTTATCCCCCAAATGATAGCAAACCCGTGCGCTCCTTTTGCTATGACCTGTGCCAGCAAGGCCCCGAATCGGACTAAATTCAGTCTCTGCCGCAGATTCTCTGCATCACGATCATCCACCGATCTGAGTACGCACCAATAAGTGGCCTGGAGAATCACCCATTCTACAAGCGCAGGTGACATACGACAGACGATCCAGCTCAGGAGTATATAATGCTGATCACAGCACCACGTCACCACCATTGAAGGTCCGAACAAGACCGCCAAGAAAACCGGAATGCAGCCTAGTATGGTAGCCATGACGAGAAAAAGGACTCGGGCCTGTAGACTATATGCCGGTTGCCTCAACGCATGATGGTTGCTGAACCGCTCATGCCATACATGGCGAACGCCTCCTATCCCCTGGGAGCCTGTGTTGTGTCCAACCAAACGCGCCACCTCTCCCGCTGCCGCCCCTGCAGGGATTGACCCAGCAAATGCACTCAACAGCAAGAACGGGTAGCCGAAAGTCGCCGCTGTCAGAGCATTGGGCCCACGTGAGGGGAGAATGGCCAGGGCGGCAGGGATGAGGGTGAGGAGCTGGGTACCGCTGCTCATGCCCGCTTTGACATACTCGTCCAGGTTGGAAAGGAGGCAATTGGTGTTGGCGACACAGTCACCCTTGCTGAACACGGAGCAATTTTGCTGTTGGGATGGAGTGAGGAAGCGATCGACCAGCGAAAGAGTTAGACGGGAATGCGTCATCGTGCTATATATGACGGGGGATCAAAAAAGTTGCGCCGTGGCGATAGCTGGGATGATGAGACAAGCTGTATGAGAGGGCTGGGTGGTTCAATGAATGACATCTCAATTCTTATTCTGGAAAAGGAGGCTTTTCGGGTGTCGTATGCACCATTGCGTTAAGTTGTATGGCAGCACGMATGTGCATGTAATGAGTTTGCAGACATAAACAACAGTGAGAAATATGAACCAAACGACTGCTGCCTAGATACCAACTTCTAATGCAAGAGACTCAGAGAGTTGCGCAAGTACGTCGAGATGAATGAGTGATCACCATCTTCATTGGCGAATGATCCTTCTTCAGCAGACGTAGTGGCAGACCTAGAATCAAGATAGTATATACATGAATGAACGGCCGGGCACGTTGACTTGCTCGATGAAGAAGATCTTGATGTTTCAAATTCTCGGAACAAAGTTTTCCCGAATGGAAGAAGCTGAATATGATTTAAACATGAAGAACGGGTGCTAGGGCAAGCACACTTGACAGAATGTTAAGGATCATGAATGTCTAGTCTGTGGCATATGGGAAGTCGGTCTTACACCCAACCACATTTGACATGAAGGAATGTACAATTGTAGTAGCGCCCCCATTTTCAACTCAGCCTACCTGTATTATCATAGCTATCAGGTAAGGTCGATGACTTCAGGTTCCACCCTCTTTCGTTTCGTCCCTGTCGCCTGAGCCATGACTGGCTGGACAGCGCGCGTGACCCATTTGCACGCGATCAACTGCTCAACATCATCCTTCCCAAGCATCTCTATCAACAATCCTCGATCCAACTCGGACATCTTCTTTTGAGCCGTTGAAAGCCGCCTCGCCCACTCATCATGCTTAGCGCCTTGGTGTCCTTTGCCCTTCGTAACCTTCAGCACACCTGAGTACAGAGTCACATGTTTGTGGTTTGTGCTGTTCAGCATTTCGTGCAGATGGGCCCTCCCAGCAGGTTTCAGAGCAAATTTCCCGACTTCCTGCGCAGGGTCTCTGAGAAAGCAGTCGAGTTGTCTGCAGTCCTCGCAGCGATTGCATCCTACCCTGGAACGTTCCCGATCGCCTGGAGGAGGCCTGTGCTGTACGTATTGCTCGACATAACTCACAAGGATTTTTCGGAAAAGGCTTGCATAGGTTGCTGCAAGGCTTCGATCCTGCCGGATTGATGTCGAAAGATGTTGGAGGAGCTGGATTGCGAATCCATCGAGAACAGCGGTGGGCGGCTTCGTAAGAGCACGGTGGACACTATCTACTGCATCGATGTGAATCGTCTGATTGGTTTTGTAGAGGTATCCGAAAATGGTAGCAACGTCTTCCGCACTGAACGGAGATATTAGCCTGCTGGGCGGATCTAGCGTTTTGGTGGTCGTAAAATCTGGAGCCTTGAATGAGAATGAACGGATGAACGGTCCCAGGAAGCGTTTCAGGATAGATTCAACACGTTGACGATGCGCTCGACCACTTTCACCGAGCTTGATGGCGCTCGCCACCATACTGGCAACGGGTTCTGTGTTTTCCTGATTTCTTTGAGCAAGATCCTCGTACCTTTCATGCGTCAGTCGCGTATGATTTAGTCTTTTAATTTTTGGACAGAGGTCCGTACCTGTCGGCATAATCTCCGCTCAAGCATATCGCCAGATAGTAGCCGTCCTGTCTATCAAGGGTCCCTGTCATTGCAGCCAATTCCGCCAACTTTGAATGTCTCCAATCCGAGAACTGGTCAGACTTCGTCAGGCTGTCGATGAGATCTGGACGGCCGTCCTGAGGATAGTGCGGGGCGGCTAATGAATGCAACGCTACCACTCTATCACTGACTGTCCGTTTGTGTGCAATCAAACCGTCAACACTGGAGTCGTCAATTTCTGATGAGCAAAACGACGACCATTGCTGCCGGCATCAGAATGCTTACCAAGCATCGCCGAACGGAACATGGAACAGCAAGGTTCCTTGTCCTACGACCATAAAGTCCTCCTTTGCTATTTCAACATCCGTGTCAAGCAAGCGTAGACCTTTCGCGAAAAGTTCGGGTGACGAAAGCTTGATACTCGCTTTGAGAATGCGGCCGGCCTCAGGTTTCGAGAATTGTTTGGGAACATAATCCCTGTTCAGGAACCACGGTGTTACTTTCTTCTCCTTCTTCTGGTGAAGCCTATCCATGAGAAGGGCGAGATTGAAAATATCAGCTTCTGCCGCGTTGTCCAGGTTTTCAGTCTCGAGTAGGCGGTCCATCCAAGGATTTGTATCTATCAGCCCATGGCGGCAAGACTTAAATAGCCAATTCGTACGAGACACGAAGGGTACCAGTACCGCGACCTGTATATGAGTCAAAGATATGCCCAAACATTAGACGATAGTCTGTGTCCTACGGTGTCATGAAAATATTGGGTTGTGCTTGGTCCGGCGTTTCCCGTATACTCTTCATAATCTTCGTAGTCGCATGGGCGCTCCCCAAACGGATATTCTGAGCAGCGCTCAAACGGAAATTCGGCGACAATGTCGTATTCATCGACCGCAATCTCCTGCGCAATCACATTCCCGTCCAGGTCAAACATCCGCTTGAGCTCGATCTTTTCCTCGATCACTTCCTCGATGACGTGATCTTCTTCATCTCCCTCGCATTCGCCCACAACAGACTTCTTCATGCCCGCCAGGTAGAGGCCAATGTGGTTCGCGTGACATGTTTCCCTTAAGTAGTCTGCCTTGACTTTATCGAGGCCTTTCAAGAAGTCGATTTTCAGATGGCTGTCCGCGTATTCATGCTCAAACTGAAGGAGCAGGAAGTTGGGGAGGTCAGCCCCAGTTGTCATCCCTCGGTTCCAGCCAGCCAATACTCTGCCTAGCCTTCTCTTCTCCTTTAGCAAAAGCGACGAGGAAGGTAGACCCCCTTGCGATACCTGTGATAAGTTGTAGACGAGGACGAGGCGATTCCCAGAAGTGATGGGCTCAACGGAGTGCCTCACGTCTGCGTACCTTTTGATTCGGTAAGTACATTGGGGTGACCATGAGGCAAAGCAAGGACCTTACCAAGAGAGATACGTGGTATTGAAATCCGATGCGATCGCGGTCTGCAATACTTTTCGCTCACCGTGATGTGAAACTATGACTTCACCACCTGTATGTAGGGATGGCAGACAGATCACCAATGTTCCGAACATTCCACGCTCCTTTTCCGCGCTTTACAGAATGTTTAGCCGCGATCGTAGTGTCTAGAAAAGACATTCATACGCACTCTTTGTGCGGCTTGAACATTGCGCCCTCTTCGGAAAGCAGCAATTTGTACAGACTTGCTTTTGCGAGCAGTTCCACCGGACATCTAAGCTCCTTTATCACCTTCGAAGTCAGGTCTGAGACATAGTTGGTCCAATCTGGGTTGAAGAGATTAAATTGATTTGGGTTGAGCTCCCACGTTTTCCGCACAGATTCATCGACAACTGTCTCGCTGCCTTGCAACAGGGAAGATTAACTTAGAAATGGCGTCGGAGATTATCCGGCCCCACTCACCTTTGCCCAACGGCGATCGATGGCATACTGCTTTGATCAATTGAGCATCGCGTACTGTCAAAGGGAGCCCAATCGGTCCCAGTTCATGGACTGAAAGACCACACAATGGGGCATTTTGAGTTGTGCCAAATGTAGCGAAAGAGCCTGACGTCTTTATCGTATAAAAAATGTATTCCAGAGCATTTTTGAATCCACGGATGCCGTATTCGCTGAGGTCAAGCTCTGGCTCGCTGCTACCTTCTGAACCTGACGAAGGTCGCTGACTCTGCTCTGAGGCAGCAAAACTCAGGGGCATTTTTCGTCCTTCGTTTTAGAGTTTGCTGTCAAGTGATTTCATGCTCGAGACTTGGACGTTGTTTTGCACCATACTATCTAATTGTTGAACGCATTCTTCAGATTATGAAATTTTAGGACTATAGGTTCGACACGACTGTCACGTGATGAAGTTTGACTTCTCATAATCTCACATCTTCATCGGCTTCCAAAGCTCTTGTCCAGACCCTGCATATCAATATGACGGAGATGAGAATGTCGATTGCACTGCGCTGGGCTCGTCCTCGTCAATGGGCATGTGTTCGAGATATCGCGGATGTGCTTTCAAAAGCCAGTAGAGAGCCAGAGATAGGAAGCTTGGGCTGAGTGTCATAATCCGTTTGAAAAAGAAAGAGCAGTTTGTCTTACCTCGCGTTGGTGTAGACATCCAAAACGCTTTGGTTTTCCCTGAGCTTGTCCGTGAAAGCATCCAATTCTCCTGCTGCGTCGCCAACATCGACCTGTGACTCTTCTTTCGGGTCCCAGATGACTTCCACTTTCTCCACGCTCAGCCTTCGAGAGCCCATCTCTCCCAGCTGCTTCGCCACCGCGCTCGTCTCGTTTGGCTCCGTGAACACCTCTGCCTCCAACTTTTCGCTCATCTCACCCGGGTCAATGGGATAAAACTTCACATCCGTAGCCCCAGCTTCCACACACATGTCGAAGACCTCTCCTTCCTCGATTCCTGATCCTAGGCCCCCAATGGAGAGCACTATCCTCCCCTTCTTTTCGAATAAATGTCCCACCGCACTCGCACTGCCCCCTTCGTCCTTCACAGCCATCCTCACCTCGCTAAGCGTGCGCGCTTTGCTATCGGTCTGGCATTCCACAATGACCCCAACCTGTTTTTCCGCCAAGGGTACGATTGCCTCAACGGTCAGACCCTCAAGCGCAGCCCCAGAAGCTGTGACTCCCTGCCCGCGCGCAATTGCAGCTTGTATGGAATGCGCAGGGAAGTTCAATCTCTTGGCCTGGGTGAGAAGCGAAGCCAGATGCGAGTTGAAACGCGGATCGGCGCCATTAAGGCGGGAGGAGAGGGTGAGGTCGTGGGCTAGGGTGGAGCGGGCTTTGTTGGTGCGGGCGTCAGCGACGCCTTTGTCGTGTTTGATCTTGGACCATCTGGAGGTGAAGTTGATTAGAGAGGGGAAGTCGTCATACAGGAAATGCGTTGGCTTCTGAGGGAAATACTGGCCGGGCTATGGAGTGTGGGGGTAGGAGTTACTACGGACCTGTTGTGGCCTGAGCCTAGAATCGGCGCATGGCTTAGATGACGAGCATCAGGGACCCGAACGATCCTGTGAGACTTCCGTGCGATCATATGCTCCCTTGCATGTAGAAATAAAGAGACATGAACTCAAGAATTCATGTCGTCCCGCTTAAGGGGCTCTCGGGCCGTTTGCGGTTGAGATTCCGCCGTATGGGCGGGCTTGGCCCGCCTAGGGAGCGCCAGACAGGCGGCTAACCACCGCAACCCCGGGTATCGTTCTAAGCGGAAATACTGTCTCACGACTTCAGACCCTGGAGCTGCACCAGTGGCTGGCACGAGCATTCGATGGATGATTGTTACACCAATGCTATTTCTTGGAGGTGCGGCGCTACTAGAAGACAATAATGTCACAGTCTCGTACCGCCACTCCTGTAGCGAATGGCCAAACCAATGGAGCTGTCCCAAAGCCCGAAGAGCCTGGCGTTCGACTTGACGTCCAGAAGCTCCATTCTTTGCCCTCGGAGCAGCAAGACCTATATCTCTTCACATTTGCTGTCGAACTGGAAAGTCACGTAGCGTCGTTGAGCTCTGAAGAATTAAGCTCGCAGCAATCTACCCTAAACCAAGAGATTCATCAGATCATCAACCTCTCGTCCCCTGCACCTTCAAAGGCTGTTCGAAGCAACATTGGTCGAGCGTTTGCACGCATACTAGGAAGTGGGAATAGGAAGACACTATTTGAGTCGGTCAATCAGCTCGTGACAGTCATCAATGCAGGAAAGGGAGAGAAGGATGTACAAAACAAGCATGCTGCAGTCTACTGTCTAGGGGAGGTCTACCGTGGAGCTGGAGACAGTGCCATCAACCTCTCAAGCCTGGCATGTTCGAGTCTACTGCGCCTGTTGAAGCCGGCGCAGAGCCACGCCGGGCTACGTGCTGCAATACTGAGAGCTTTGACAAAGATCGTGGTCTCCATTGAGAAATCGATCGATGAAGCAGTCGCACGTGACATCTGGAAGCAAGCCCGGAAGATTGCAGCAGACGACAAGACCCCGCTGGCTCAGGTGAGAGCTTGCGCATGTCTGGAGAGTCTGGTTCGCTGCACTAATCTATTCGACACCACAAGTCATTTCGAGGACGCACGACTCGCAATTTGGAAGGCTGGTGAAACCCCTATCAGTGCCGTTCGCCACGCGGCAGCATCTTGTCTTGCAGCGGTATTTGTCAAGGCCTATTCGGAGGCTACACCATCTGTTCTCCCCCCCAAACCGTTGAAGAAGAGGAAGACCGCAACTCAGATACAGGATGAAGCGATCGAAAACGGCATTGGAGATGCCCAAAGGCCGTCATCTCCATCAAGTGCAAAGAAAGCAGAGAAGCTTGTCTTATCTCTTTCTGATATCATGAGGCATCTCTCGGCAAAGTACACTTTTCCCACCACCAGTAACAAAATCAGGGCTACCGTTGCTCATTGCTATATGAAAGTCTTTTCAAGCCTTGGACCATCCGTCATCGAATCCAACATTGGTCCAATACTTGAACAACTGTTAAATGAGCTATTGACCAGCCACTTGATTGTACACGACCGCTATAAGCAGTTGATGACTCGGAGGCTTGTTCAGAAAATCTTGGTCGACTGTGTCAGTTTGAAGATACTTGGCGAAGCAGGCCGCCTGAATGTCGCCAGAGCACTTGTCAATAACGTGCTCAGGAACTACCCTCAGGTGGTCAAAGAGATACCAGCTCCGTCGAAGCACGCTTTGATATCTGCACTGGACGCTTTGGCGTCTTTGATAGGCTCGCTGGGGTCAGCCTTTCGCTCGTTAGGTGACTCCTGCCGAGATGCACTTGTGCAAGTGCTACAACATTCAAGTTACACAGTCCAGGTGCATGCAGCTCATTGCCTGCGTGCCCTTGTCCTTGCATGCCCACAGCAACTTCTTTCGTGTGCCTCAGTCTGCATGAACAGCGTCACGCGAGAGTTGGGTTTGCTCGTGTCGGGTACCTCAGGCAAGATCGCACCGCGAAAATGTGTTGGATATGCAAATGGTCTGGCTGCAGTGCTTAGCGTGTCCCCTGCTCAGCCATTATATGGCTCTTTGGACATCAGCTCAAGAGTTCTCACTATAGCCACCAACTTGCTCAAGTCTAGCAGTCAAGCCGATCTGCGAATTGCCGGGACTCAAGTGCAGGTAGCATGGATTCTGATTGGCGGTCTTATGGCTTTGGGCCCTAATTTCGTCAAGATCCACCTCTCCCAGTTTCTTCTCCTGTGGAGGAACGCGCTACCGAAACCGTTGACAAAGGACAATATCAAGCAAAGATCTTCCGCCGAAATACACTACTTGACTTCCATCAGGGAGTGTACGCTTGGGTCAATGCTTCTTTTTCTAGAGTTCAACAGCAAATTGCTCACGACCGATGTTGCAAAGCGTCTGGGCCTTATGCTGCAGAACACCATCGAATACCTTGACAGCATATCAGACAAAAGGATTGTCGATGATGCTGCGCAACGAGCGGTCTCTTCTTTGAACATTCAGGACCTGGTGCTGATGGTAAGGAGAAGAGTGCTCCAATGCTATTCCAGGCTTATCACTATCAGTGCTCACGTTAGCGGAGAGACATTGTCACAGTCAAATCTCCTCACATTTGCCGTGAGCTTGATCGCAGATCCTGATGGCTATGCGCCTGGCTCACTCAGCTCTTCAATTGCCAACACTTCAGGCACCTTTGAGTCGATCTGGGATGTTGCAGACAATTCTGCTTTTGGAATGACTGGGATTGTGCGGAGGGACCAAATCAAGTTTCTGCCGAGTGAGCAAGCCGACGACAATTTCAAGAGGAGCGCGGAGCTTGAGGCTAGTGTCGATGACATTGTTCGTTATAAAAGTAGCCTGGTGTCAGAAACCGAATGCTAATGGATGCAGCTTTCGAGCCCGATATCGGGTGCCCGAGAACACGACTCGATATGTCTCTATGTGAATAGCCAGTCAGGTGAAGAGACATTGCCCGATCCTCCCGCCACCGAAGTCGTGAATGCGGCAGTCACATTGTTCGCCACAGCATTCCCTCTTCAAAGCTGCAAGGTGCAAGAAGGCCTGCTGGAACAGGTCGCAACCTTTCTCTCTGCTCCTTCACTCCAAAGGGACCCCGGAAGGCGTGCAGCTATCACAGTAAACAGCGCTATTGCGCTATTGAGTGCTCTCAAAGTAGCAGTCGGCGAGACTCTGGCTGACAGAGGGGATGTCAAGAGTCAGACTGTAGAAAAGGCGTTTGAGGAGATCCTGCGAGTAAGTCTGTAGAATTCAATGATGTCTCAATTATACGCTTATTCTTTGGCCAGTCACTTGTCATCAACCAAGATCGGACTATCCGTCTACTCGCGTATGAAGGTATTGGAAGGCTCTGCAACAATGCAGGGAATGCCTTCACTTCAAGCGAGGTGGATAGCTTGATTGATACTATTGTGGCCAACAGAGACCCGAACGCTCGAGCCGGCTGTTCCATGGCGCTTGGATCCATACATTCGCAGGTTGGGGGCATGGCCGCCGGCTTACACATGAAGAAGATCCATGGAGTGTTGATGTCTTTGTGCAGCGATCCCACCCCCGTGGTTCACCACTGCGCAATCCAAGCCTTGTCTCAAGTCGCGGACTCTGCAGGTCTTACCTTCTCCGGCAATGTGTCCAGCACTCTTGGTCTACTTGCACAGCTCTGGACAAGTGACAGCCATAATGAAGAGTCGTCTTCAGCATCTACTTCCAGTGTGGAGCTTGAATTTCCTACGGCTGTTGCTATGGCACATTGCATGGATACTCTAGTCAATGTTCTTGGCCCTGATATTCAGGATATGAGTAAAGCCAGAGAATTGATGCTGATGCTGATGAAGCAATTTGCACTAGACGATTTCGAAGTCCAAGCCGAGTGTCTACGATCATGGGAGCACATGAAGCTGTACGATCCGGTGCACGTTGACATGGCAAGTTATGTTCAGCGACTACAGCAAAATTTGGAATCTCCGTTCATCACGGTCAGAGAAGTCGCTATTGATGGCCTTTACAATCTCATGCGAAGAGACGCCGAGCTTGTCCTCCACTTGGGTCAACAGCGGTTAGAAGACCAGATCTGGATGGCACTGAACGCCGATCCTCAACATGAGGGATTGCGAAACATAGTGTTGACTTGGCTCGGACAATCCAGTCTGACCAAGTCAGATAAATGGATCACTCGCTGTCAACAAGTACTGACCAAGGTATCGAAAGAACCCATTGAATCAAAATCCATTCCGGAGCCAAAGACAGCAGCTCCTGAGCTCCAGGACGAGGAGGTAGCCGGTTTCAATGTTTCTGATGGCAAGGATCAAGCTTCAGGTATCCTGCCCGAAGCCCCGCAGGAACTACTACGATGGCAGGTACGAGCCTTCGCAATGCAATGCTTGAGCGATGTCGTTACCATAATTGGCAAGGACATGGAATTGGAAGCGGATTCGCCGGCTGGCCAGGCATTGCAAAATCGGATCGCAGATGTCATTCGACTGGCCTTCCTCGCCTCAACGGCTTCCGTGGTCGAGCTTCAAGTTGGTGGTTTAAGACTCATTGATCAGATCCTGAAGGTGAGCTTACACTGTCAGAAGGCATCATAGTGAATACTGATCAGGGTAGATATTTGGTGCCATGCCTGATCCCGATTTCTCCGAAGCTTTACTTCTCGAGCAGTATCAGGCTCAGATCAGCTCAGCGCTGACGCCAGCTTTTACGGCCGACTCGTCCCCTGATCTAGCTTCTGCAGCCGTCAATGTTTGCGCGACCTTTGTCTCGGCTGGCCTTGTAACAGACGTTGATCGGATGGGTCGCATACTCAAACTACTGGTGACCGCGCTTGAAAGCTGTACTGGTGATTACACCTCAGATATCGATCGAGGCATGATGAGTACTGACTTTCAGCAGACGACTCGCAAGATTCGGCCGTAGGTGATTTGCGAGGTTTGAGCTCCAATGCCCAGACCATGATCAGGATGTCGGTCTTGTCTGCATGGGCCGAATTGCAGGTCGCAAGCACACACCAGGGATATCTTGTCAAGGTAGTCAAACCTCACGTCGCAAAGCTTACACCTCTCTGGCTGGCGTCGCTCCAAGAATTTGCCAGACTCCGCTTCGAGCCCGACATCTCGAACAACACGGGGCCTGCAAGACTTGACGAAAGTCTGGATGTTATCTACGCTGCCTTGAATCGACAGACTCTGCTCAAGGTATGTATAGTCACCAAGCATGATGCACTTGCTCCATACTCACCCTTACCAGTTTTACCAAGATTCATGGCTCAAGCTTGTCGAGGCCATTGCGAGCCTCATCGATCAGGACATCGAGTTTGTCTTTGATGCTCTAGATGGCAGGACCGGAGAGCCCCGATCGAACGGGGTGAAAAGGAATGCCAACGACATCAACTATCGCGATGAGCCTGCAGCGTTCTTCTTCGTCCTTTTCGGCATCGTCATCGAAGCCTTGACCACGAGACCAGGAGGCGACTCTGCTCGCAGTGAGAGTCAAACGCTGGGTATACTCTCGGCCTTGAAACGAATTCTTCGCCCCTCAGTCGCTGGCAATGCAATCTTCCAGGACAGTGTCTTCTCCGAGACCATGGAGCTATTCGACCGACTCGCTTTAACCGAAGGCGTCGAGGTTCAAATCGTCATGGTAGACATCGCGCGAAGTCTCTGCCTCATGCACCCTTCAGCTCGCAAGGACGACGGAAACGAAGAGCACCTGTCCGAGGACATTGAACAGCTCTTCGAACTCACCCGCATCATCGTCCTCGTCCTCGCCGGCGTCCTCCCCAACCTCTCCTCCCAAAACCCCTCCGCTCGCCCTCCCCAGCTCCCCGACGAAACCAGCGTGACCGTCATTCAGAACTCCCTCACCGCCCTTGTCGACGCCGCCGACATCTTCCCCGCGGTGATCAAACACGATCTGCACGCCAGTATCCTCCACATCATCTGCACAATTCTCGGAACTGGTGCCTGCCAAGCTCACGTCGTCCCCCAAGCTCTCCCCGTGTTCAAACGATTCCTCCAACGGATAGTCCAGGTACCATCCCCAGCTCAACAATCCCTCAACGAGAGCACCCGCTCCCTCCTCCACGCCACCCTCACCCGCCTGCTATCCATCCTCTCCCACGCCCAACAGCGAGACTCCGAATCCTCCCTCCCCTGCGCCAAAAACACGCTTTTAGCCCTAACCATCCTCCTCTCCAGCACCACCCGCGCCCTCGATGTCGCAGGCACACTCGTCACCACCGCCCTCGACGCCATCCTCGACACCCTCTCGGACATCGGCCTCGCCCCCATCGCCGCGAATTGCCTCCGCAGCCTCATCCTGCTGACGCCGAAACACCACCCTGCCGACGAGGTCGTGGCGCGATACCTCTTTCCCCGGTTGGTCCGCTTCGTCGTCGACGTCAACGACGTGCCCGACCCGGACGGTGTTCGGGGCATTGTGGCGGGCGCGCTCGTGAGTTTCGCCACCACCACCACCACCACTACCAGCACAGTCGAGGGCGAGGAAACGGGCCAGAAATCGAGGATGGCGGTGGTGTGTGTGATCGTGCCGATGCTGCTGACGCGTGCCGCCGCCGCCGCCGCTGGTTCTGATGCCGCGGGAGAAGAAAAACAACGCAACGCCATCTTCGCGGAAACAGCCAAGCAACTACTATCTCTCGCGGGCGAGAAGACATTAACCCCCGTCTTCCGCGGGGTTGTGCGGAAGATGAGTACGGCGCAGAGGGAGTTCATGGAGAGAGTTATTAGGGAGGGTGGCGCTGCTGCTGCTGGGGGTGCTGGTAGGGGTGCAAGAGGTGGAAGTGGTGGGGGCGATGATGGGGAGGGGGGGAAGGGGGAGCCGAGTATTGCGCTGAAGATGAATTTTGGGTGATTTTTGAGGGGAAAGAGGGATGGATGGAGGGAGGAAGAGGTGGGTAATGTGTAGAGTAGATGTGTATATATCGAACTTGTATCGAACTTCAATTCTGCAAAAAGGGATATCCACTGGTTATGTTGATAAGATGTGACGTCCCTCGGTGAACATGCATTTGACTCCGCTGACTCACGAGAACGGGGCACGACTCCGTAGAGGTAATGGTAAACCTAATGGGTGCAGGAGGAATGCATGATAATTTATTGTAGTAACCCAAAGAGAAGCGACGTCCGCTTCCAGTACTCAGCCGCATTATTCCTGATCTGCTCGACGGCTCTGTCTTGGATGGTCATGGCTTTGAGGATGGAATCTTCGAGATTGGTAAGCTTATCGGTGGTATGGTGCTCTTGGGCTTTGCGCTTGAATACGGTCGCGCTGTCCAGGTATGCGATGTCGAAGAGTCTTTGTGTCTTCTTGGATTCAACCACGGAGTGGTTAGGGGAATTGCTGGATGTGCCGTTGATAAGCCTATCGTTTGTTTTGATGGTAGTCGACGCCTTTGCATTCTCGCCTTGCGTATCCAGATTGTCCACATCCTGGGCCTCGTCGCTTGTGCTGGACATGTGAGCTCCAGTAGCAGGATCGCCGTTCTCGGTCGCCTCGGTCTTCGAATTTTCGCTCTTGGATGTCGAATCACCATTCGCATCGCCATTCACGTGATGGCGTCCTGCGACAGCATCTACTTCGCCACCTTTCGTGGTGAGCAATGCAGCAAGCCGCCCACGCAAATCAGCCTTCAACGCCTTCACAGCCTCAGCGCTCCAAATGTCTGTGCCATGTCCAGCCATCGCCTGCACGACATCCAGTAATAGCCGATAACACCACGGCGAGGGGAGGACAGGCAACTCAGGGTTGCCCTCCCACAACGCTCGCGCAGGAAACGTGAGAGATCGATCCATTCGGTCAAGCCGTTTAGAACATATATCTAATGGGGTTTTCAGCGTCACTTGGGCAAGGTCTCTGAACAATGTGGGGATCTCATTGCGGCCGAGATCCTGTCTCGGTAGAATGGCGGGCAGGTTTCGGCGAATATGGCGCCAAATGCGGATGAGAAACGCTGACTGGGATGCTCGATTGGACAAATCCAGGTCGATCGATGTCAGGGTTTTGGTGAGGGAGGCAAAGACCGATTGAAGGTCGTGTCGGAGGGCTTCTTCCAACGTTCGGGGATCATCCCCGCTGAGTAGGAATTGTTTGTTTTCGAGGAGGTCGTCATCGTCGTCTTCGGCTTCGTCGATAGTGTCGGTCCAGCGATGGGCTTTGGCTTCTTTGATGATGTCCTCCAAGGTTTGAATGTTGCGCAACCAAACGTCGTAGGCAAAGACGAGACGCTGTATCGCTATGGTTGTTCCGGTCGAGAGGTCCACGACTTTCGTTCGAAAGGCTTTACCACCGCTTTCGGTCCCAACGGGAGCCGTTGCCAGAGACCACAGGGAGGGCAGTGCGTCCGTAATGCCAGGCTGCCAAGATTGAATGGCTGACACTATTTGCTCTCCAATATCGAGCGATCGACACGTCCTACGGTTCAATTGAATCGTCTGCTCGTTGAACACTTCTCTGAGCCCATCCAGCACCTCCGCAGAGTTGACTGCTTGAGCATGCTGACGCTGGGACAACCAAAGCTCTAATATGTCAACGCGTAATTTCATGATTTGAGTGGGGTCATTTATATTCGATATCTTAGAATTCAATCCTTCGAAGAAGAACTTAATCGCCGTGCTCGCCCACTGCTTGAGCATCTGATCCATTTTTCGCCGGTCCAGATCATCATGCCGCACATATGGAGTGAAAGATTTGATGTCGTCCTCTAACCCTCTTTCATGGAGGTCAAGATTGAGTCTCTCAAGCCTCAGAAGATCTTGCGACTTGAGAATGGGCACGGCCTTCATGCTTTGCAGCGCAGAGGATAGCTGGCCTGGCGCAACAGCCCGTGTGTCTCTCAAAGTTTGTATATAAAGCTGCAACGCTGCCGGCAAATTCTCATACTTCCCTGTGGTCGTGGCGCTCATTTCCTCGCTCATTGCCTCGAGCCTCAGGTGTTGGAAATGTCTCACGACGTCCGTAGCTGTAGAGCTTGTAGCGAGCGAGAACGCGCACATTGCCTCGACCAACTCATCCTTCTGCACATCCGCGCTTTTCAAGCGTCGATCTATCGTGCTGAGAAGTCTTCTCCTGAGCGTAGCGAGTCTGTCTTTGAGTCTCTCGAGGTAAGGTGGTGGTTTGGGCCGTTTCGAGAGCTTTGCGTACAGCAAGCGGGAGAGGACGAGTACGCGCGATGCCAGTAGTAAGGATTGTTCGTCCTTGAGCAAGGCAGAGATCGTTTGGGGACAGCTGCGAAGGACGGCCAATTGGCATGTGAATGCAAGACGAGCGTTGTCTAACACATAGTCTCTTCAGTCGCATTCCATGCAGAGGGGATCATCTATCCTACCGTTCGCGGAGACATGCTGATTCCATGCTTGTAGATTTGCATTCTTCCTATCTATCAGCCGGGTATTGCACCTGGTCCCAATATCACCCATCAATGTCTCAACGCGGCGCATCTTGCCGTCCATCTCGATGATGGACTCTGCGGTGCCCAGCAGATCGCGATAACTCGCCCTGCAATGACGACAAGTGTAAGCTGCTATACTCGCTCGCAAGAGTGATTTGATTAGACTTTGGCAATTGGCCGTTTCGGGGGTGAATTAATGCATACCCCACCAATGTCCGCAGCCTCTCCTTGTTCGACTCGATGTCTCGTCGGAGCTGCTTCTCCATCCCCCGCACGTTGGGAACGGGATATGCAAATGCTTCCTCCCATGATGAGAAGCTCTTGGGCTGTGGACCTTCTGGCGCCATGAGGAAGCACTGTTTATCCAATGGATGGTGAATTGTGGGTAACACTGTGCTCGAGAAATCCGAGTTGTAGTCAGGAATGGCCTAAATAGGCAAGCGCGACTCCGATTGGTGAAATAGTGCAAATCGCACCTCGTAAAGGTCTTTCATGAGCACAGGATAAAATGTCTTCGGATTATGGCTTCGCGGCTTTGAGGTTTGCTGGGAATGTGCTCAAATAATATTGAAGAGCATAATTCCCTCTATCTTGATCCGTGGTATCAACTCCACAAGCTACTTTCTATCTACATACCCACATGGGGGCTTCAAATGGCATACCACTGTTTATGCAACCTTTTACATACCAATTCAATTTATCCAATCCTTCCCATGAGATCAGCTCCATCCGAAAACCTCCGCTATGCTAGCCGTATTGACCCCAAATGCAACGAGCGCCACCAAAGCCCCGACCAAATCCACAAGTAAGAGGACTGCCGTCCCAGTCATGAAGCGCGGATTGAATATTCGAAACAACATAAGATGTCTCCTCAAATGCCCTGCCCACATGGTTGTTGCAACGTTGATCGTCGCATGATAAAGTAAGAATGTCGCGAGTGCAGTTGTAACGTCGCCCAGTAACCCTAGTCGCCTCGAAGGCCTTTTCCACAAACAAAGGAGCGGTACGGCAGCCGCGGTGAGGATCTGAGCTCCAAAAGTATTCAGAACGACCAGAATGGGAGAGAAGGGGTATGTAATGGTAGTCAGTGGAATGAAGGCGGACTCCCACTGGATGCTCGAAAGTGTCGCTTGATGACCGGTCTTGAAGAAATACAGGTTACCCAGGGCTGCCAGAACAATTGGTCCCACGGCACTTCGGGATAAGTTGTTGGTGTGCAGGATCTCCGCCAAGGCGATGATTTGGATAGTCAAAAGCCCCAAAGCACCGTTCCCCATTGGCTTTTGGAGAAGGCTTAGGCCGATCAGAATGTTGCCAACGAGCAAGAAATACCGCGTGCCGTGCGCGTTCGAGGACCCGGAGATCTGAACTGACTTTGGATCTGCGAGTCCTTCATCATACTTTTGCACAACTTTGATGCTAATACAAGGCTTGGAGTAGATCCATGATGATGTACCGACAGCCAGTGAAACGCCCAGTACCAGCCGCGAAATGACATTTTTTAGCGTCTTCAGCGTGCCTTTGTCCATTTCGAGCCAATCATTGTCGTCTGCTGCGTCCAGTATCCAAAAGATAGCATTCGCTAGAAGACCGAGCCTAAATAACGTACCGATCCAAACAGTTGCCACCCCTTCATACGATCTCGTCTGCTTGTAGTACAGCTTGACAATGACCGGCAACAGCGTCGCAGTCATCAGTGGTATCAAAAGCTGCCAAGGGGCCGACGTGGAGGATGTAGATGAAGCATAATAGGTCGACCGACAGTATGGCATCTGCTCCTCCCGACATAACTTGGAAAGCGATGCCACAGATGTCAAGATAGCAAATGCCACAGATTGTACAATGCCCATATATCGCTCTTCGGGGGCTTCCAGCCCTATTGAGGAGACGAGTCCCAAGATGCCAAAAGACACAAGAAAGAAAAGAAGGATGTCGTCTTCCCAGATCGTATACGAATTCGAGGCGAAACCAACAGATTGGAGAACAGTGATGAAGATGGCCAGCCATGCCCACAAACTTCGTGGCATTGGTATTCTCTTTCTCTCCGGGATTCGTACAAACGCAATCGCAAACCCAAGAATACTCCCGGCGGCGAGCCCGAAGAGCCCATAGTGAAGCAAAGACGCTCCAGATCCGAATAAGGCAGCTCCCAAGGCCATGAATGAAACGGCTATCCCTCCTGTGGACATGTAGCCGAGATAGGTGGCCGAAGACGCATAACCCAATTCAGGTGGGCACCTCGCAAAGAATATGAGGATGGCAAGGCTACAAAGAAGTATGCCGATGCCTTGTATCATACTTGGCACGTCGAACCTTGCCCAGAGACCACGACATATCTTCAGCGCGCTCTGCTGATAGTTCGAAAAAAGCCTGAATGCCTCTTCTTGGTCACTGCTTTTGCTTGAAGAGGTGAGCGATCCCCATAGAGTGAAACCAGAGCTCCAGAGTTGGTTGGGCAAAGCAAAGACATCATCGGTCAAGCCTCTGGCCTGAGAGTAGGCTTTTTGATATTTGTTGATCTGCGCGGCGGCCAAGGCGTTGACACTAGCTAGATTGCGCCAGTCTGGCTTACCAGGGCCTACAAAAGCTTCGGCAATGGGACCGCCCAGGTTGTTATACGGTATGGGCATTCCAAGTAGAAGAGACAGGGTTGGGACCAGGTCAATTTGTCCTACTGGCCGTTCCTTTGCAGTGCGTGGGGGACTCAATTCGCCATTATGTCCTCGGCCAAAGATACCCTTTTTAGAATACATCCACAAGGCTGCTTCTACTTCGTCATCTGATTCACCTCCGTGATCGCCTTTGATGTCCATGCCATGGTCTCCCATGACGACGAGGAGCGTGTTTTGATCCAACCTGTCGATGATATTCCGGATGACCCCATCCATTTCCTGTAGCTTTCCATTGGTGGCTGGATGATCCGGACCATACCGATGACCAGCATGATCGACGCCTAGATAGTGGCCAAAGATGACGTCCCATTTGCTTGTTTTGTCAGGGGCTAAGAGTGGCATCAGATGCTCAGTGACCCCATTATCCACCGTAAAGAGGTCCCACACATTGAAGGAGTCATAAGCGCGGGTCAAATTTGCATCAAAGTAGCCTGGGAAGAGCGAGTGCCAGGTATCATCCCCCAGGTGAACCAGATTCCGTCCAGCATTTCTCAATTGTGCCACAAGATTGTCTTCTTCAATGGCTGTCCCAGCAAAGTTGGAGCCGGCATCGACAAAGGTGGGTAGAGTGCCGGTTGTCAAGCCTTTCAAACGCTGAAGGGTAGCTGTCGGAGGATCTGCGATGAAGGGGAGGAGGAAGGCACGCTCGGGCGTATGCGTGGCGGTCTCATGGAGAACTTGCAAGGCATTATGAAAGTGATGGGTCGAGCCATTATGAGGGACAGTGAAGTCATATCTCAGGGCGTCTATTATTATTACAACTGCCTTCTCGAATTTCTGGGGATGCCAGCATCCTGTCTCGTGTGGGGGGACCTCAATTGAAGGAGAGGCGCATTCGGACGCTTCGTCGAGTACGAGGCGTGTCAGCAGAAAGCCTTTAGTGAAGAAGTAGATACCGAGACCATGAAGAAGGCTATGAATGCATTAGTCTCATTGCATCTCACGGTCAGCATATTACTCACGTGAGCGAGAGGAAAAAGGTGATAACGAGAGATAATGAGGCTTTGAAACGAATGCTGCTCTGCTTGTTGGCCTTTGCGAGCTGATCAGGAGGAATCTGTTTAGCTCTGAAGGCGTTGAATTGCTTAGTGATGTCCTCCATGACGATCGCGTGTCCATGGATTGAACATGATAAATCCTTACTTCAGCAATAATGTTGTGGCATGGTTGTTGCGAGAGCAATGGCATGAAATAATATTGGAGCCTGACCTCATTTTTTGCTTCTTTGGGGCTTCCCTCTTGGCGCCGGAGCTTTGAGCATCATGCGCAGTTATAATACCGCGAACCGCAAACGGATTAGTCCCACATATTTCCTCCAGTCTTTCTCGTTTTCTTCTACGTCTTGTCAAATTTTCTTGTAGCTTGCCATCAGGACATTATCTTTGTGATGGCTGTTCGCTGCACGAAGCTTCCCAACACTTTTACCGGGTACCTGCTTCCAAATTTGGGACACTGTGTTCGAGGGTGAAGTGAAAGATGTCCAATTGTCAGTGCCACATCAAAGATCCAAAGTCCCGATGCCTCATGTGCGATCAAGGCACGGCATGGGAAAGCCTGAATTCATCAATCATGCGGTAAATCGGTCGTTGCCATGGAAGAATTTCTGATTTGTCTTCCAAAAACAACCAAATATAAAGTATCCTGATCCAGGTTGACACAATGAGGGGAACGGGTCGCATCGTCGCCAGTGCATGTGAAACTGCATCAAAAAGGTGGCTCGAACGCTCGGATTGCCCCTCTTGTGTTGATGTCCACGACATTGATCTTGGCCGTCCACATTCATTCTTACTCTTCTTCTGGATGACTGGCTAGATTTGGCTGTGCGCCAGCAATGATCCTATCTGAAGTGGTGAGATGCGAGCATGTCTCCTGAGATATGCATTCCTACCTCCGGCAGGTCACAATTGGCTCAGACAAGGAGCAAGATCGCGTCCTCTTTGCGCAGCACCACCACAAGATGTCTGCGCAAGATACATCATGGGGCAAATGTGAAGGCGCCTGCTCGCACCGACTCCTTTGCGGACAAGAGCCTACCCAAACCACCGAGTCGAATGCATTCTTTTCATTATGGACTGGCCTTTCTAGATCATCGCACTGAGAATTTGACTGGACAAACTCAAGGCTACCACTTTGGTGCTTTATTCTCAGCCGCCGTGACCGCCATTGTCCTGGTTTCCAACCTCATCATATTCGCTTACGAGGCCAGTCAGAACAAGGGCTCATTTGGCGTTGCCCTCGTTCAGGAGGGCAATTGCAACAACACCAAAACCCTCGCCACATGGCTGCACTTGATCATCAATATACTGAGCACCGGTTTGCTCGGTTGCAGCAACTACACAATGCAATGTCTTGCCTCACCCACGAGAAAGGAAATCAACAAAGCCCATCAGCAAGGCACCTGGATGGAGATTGGTGTCCCTAGTCTTTCGAACCTTGGCAGAATCTCCAAGCAACGACTCGCTCTCTGGATCCTGCTAGGCTTGTCGTCGATTCCTTTACATCTGTTGTACAACAGTGTCGTATTCTCGACGCTTGCCTCGCGCGAGTATTCGGCATATACTGTTACCGAAGGTTTCCTGGATGGAGCTCCATTCAATTCCAGCAACACCACGGTCGGTGGATATCCACAAACCCCGTTCAGTCAAGTTGGTCCGAATGATACAGATGCACGACTCGATTTCCTGCTGGTGAACTTGAAAAACCTACGACGAATGAACAACAAGGCTTGTCTCAGCGCCTATTCCCAAGACATCATCTCTAGATACGGAGATGTATTGCTCGTCAGTTCTCAGGGTGACGCAAACAACTCTGTCTTGGAGCTGTTTCCGGATAACAGCCCGGGCTTTGCCAGTAGTGGTTCCTCGCGGACCGATTGGACAAGTCGATTAACGAAAACCTCCAAAGGCGGGAAGCAGTGGAGCGTGGATGGCACAGACATATTGTATTGTCTAGCTCAAAAGGAGGATGAGCACTGCAAGTTGCAGTTTTCTGTTGGCATGATGTTTGTGGTGGTGGTTTGCAACGCCGTCAAAGTCGCGTGCATGCTCTGGATTGCTAAGAAACGTGATGACTTGGAGCCGTTGACCACCATCGGAGATGCTGTGGCCTCATTTCTTGACGAACCGGACAAGGCGACGCTGGACCACTGCCTGGCAAACAGTAAGACTTTCCGAACCCCTAGCAGCTGGAACGCGACGACGACACGCTTCAAACACACGAACAAAGTTCCCCGCTGGATCACGGCTGTGCGCCCTGGGAGGTGGATTGCGACGAATACCGTCTGCTTCCTGACGCTAAGTGGAGTCCTCGGCCTGCTTCTCCTAGGATTGAACGCCTCTGGCTTGGATGGTCGGACGGGTATCTCGGCGCTGTGGAATCAAGGCTTCGGCACGGTCACCTCATCCCAGATTATCGATTCATACGTTCTTGCCTCGAACAGTCTGATCGCTATGGTACTACTTTCAAACTGCCCCCAACTCCTGCTCTCGGGGATCTACATAGCCTTCAACTGCCTCATGACCTACATGCTGGTGGGCCGGGAATGGAACAACTATTCCTTAGAAAGGAAGCCCTTACGAGTGACTTCTCCGAAAGGGCAGCAGTGCTCTACCTACTACTTGCAGCTTCCCTACCGCTACGCCGTTCCTCTCCTCATCGTATCCGGTCTATTGCACTGGCTGGTTTCTCAGTCCATCTTTCTTGCCGCCGTCGATGCCTACGACCATTATGGTGTCCTAAAACCTTATGATTCTATATCTACCTGTGGATATTCTTGCATATCCATCATTTTTGTACTGATAGTCGGGATTCTCGTGCCGATAGGTGTCTTCGCCACATCATGGCAGAAATACAAGGGTGTGATACCCTTTGCTGGGTGCAATAGCGCTGCTATCGCTGCCGCGTGCCATCCTCCAGAATTCGAGAAGAATACTTCCACCTTGCCGGTGAAGTGGGGAGACGTTGGCGGTCGTACCTATGACTATGCGAGTGGCCAAACGGGCATAATTCGGCATTGTTCCATTTCCAGCGGCGCTGTCAGTCCACCTGTGGACGGCGAATTGTATTCATAAATCTTAATTAAACCACACGGATGTTTCATATCTCAACTATTGTCATATCCTGGCCTCGTGATCTCCGTGAGCTACGTAGCTCTACAGCCATTGTAATCATTGCGAGCGTAGTGCCCCTGCAATGGCTGTAGTCGGCAAGTCCACTCCCTAAATTCCAACTATTAAAGATGATTTTTACTTGTATTGGAACAGTTGACAACTGTGAAGGGTCAGGCTGAAGGTGATCGCCACTTAGTAGCTTGAATATCTTCTTCTGCTATGACATTTCAAACGTTGAAGATCATAGTTAGCCACGTCTCACATGCGGATGAAGGATAAAAAGGGGCTGCCACAAGCTGCCCCTCGTGCTGAACAACTCTTCCACCTGTTCAACGCCAGAACACCCGAATTTCTAGGCTTGTCTTAGCGCTGAAGCACCGGCAAGTACCGCCGGGTAGCAGGTGTGAAATATTTTTGCCAGATCATCGTCATGGTCGCGCCCATTGCACATTACAAGTCCTGCTTAGGCCCAAGCAATACTGCTCTCATTCGACCAACTATAGCTGGTCTGATGTTCCGCGACCATGGTACAGTTCTGGTGTTTTCTGGCGCTACTCACGCTCTTTTGTTCGTCTCCAATCGCTTTAGCAGATGATGCCCAAGAGATTCTTTCAGACACGGCGAAACAGTCAAATGCGTCGCTACTATGGGGACCCTACCGACCGAATCTATACTTTGGTGTACGGCCAAGAATACCGCGGAGCTTGATGACCGGTCTGGTGTGGTCCCGGGTTGATAGCTATGAAGGATTGCAAGAGAGTGGGTTTCCCCCCGCAAATACAGTCACCAGATATTGCTATGCTGCAATTGAACTGCAACAGCTGACGAAATGCGACGCTAGGATTCCGCCACACATGCGAGCAACATGAAGGCATGGCCGGCTACGGCTGGGACGAATACGACGTCCGCCACGGAGGACACCAGACCATTCACGACGCGGGAAACAGCATAGACGTAACGACGGAATTTGTCAAGATACCTGGAGGCGACCACGGTGGCAGCTGGGGAGTCAGAGTCAAGGGGACGCCAAGGGAAGATGCTCCGGACCGTCTCATCACTACTGTCATGTTTTACGCGGGCATTGAGGGATTGGGGAGTTTGGAGGTCCAGAATGCTCCGGACGAGCTGGGCATCGAGGGTGATGTGAACTTGGCTGGATCAAGTAATGAGCTTGGGGAGTTTGGAATACGGATCACAGAAAGCGAGGATAACCGTCATCCGCCAAAGATACATCCAAGTTACGATGGCAAGCCCTTGGATCGGACAATCGTCTCGAGTGCGCAGGTTCCAGAGGGTAGCTTGTGGCAGGCCAAATGTGAGTCGGTCAGGAACACGCTATCTCTTGGATATTCTGGCTGATGTTCGATCTTCTGGGCTTCAGCTGTCATCTTTCAAAAGATGAAAGCCGAGATCGACGCCTACATTGAAGAGTATGGCCAGGATAATGCGCCTCCTCCTTGGTCAACCTTTACTCTTCCCAACGACATTCAGGGAGGAAATTTCCACATGATTCAGAAGGTCTTCGATGGAGCCTTTGAGGTAAAATGTTTGACGGACAACAGAAAAGGGGTAGTAGCTAATCTGTCTATTCAGTTTGATATCATTTATTCATCAAGCTCAGCTCCGACACCTGTAACGCGTAAGTCCTCTGAACCTCTTTCATCTACCCGTCCAAGAAGACTAATGCTTTCTGCCAATAGCGGACTCTCTCAGTAGCGCCATCGACCAGGCCAAAGTAATCTTCTCGGATCGCTTCTCGAAGCTCCTGGCGCCCAAAGCCCCATTCAACACACCAAAGTATCAACCTTTTGCAAAGTCCATGTTTTCAAATCTACTTGGTGGTGTCGGGTACTTTTCCGGAGACTCGGTCGTAGATAGATCCTATGCGCCTGAGTATGATGAAGAGAATGAAGGGTTTGACGAGGAGACCGCCGCCGCTAGAGCCCGGCAAGGGGACGTCAAAGTTGAGGGACCATCGGAGCTCTACACCAGTATCCCCTCGCGCCCATTCTTCCCCCGGGGCTTCCTGTGGGATGAGGGTTTCCATCTCATTCCCATCGCGGACTGGGACATGGATGTCACGTGAGCACGACATCCATTCGTTGATCCAATTATGTATACTGATCCAAGGCAGTCTCGAAATCGTCCAGAGCTGGTTCAATCTCATGGACGAAGACGGCTGGATCGGACGAGAGCAGATCCTAGGACCAGAGGCCCGTAGCAAAGTTCCCCAAGAGTTCACCGTCCAATATCCTCACTACGCAAACCCACCAACCCTCTTCCTCATCTTCGAATCCCTCATCGACAAGCTCAACTCCAAATCCGCCATCCCAACCACCAAAGACAGCCTCGACCCCATCCGCAACGCCCACCTCGACAACTCCTCCAACGCCCTCACCTACCTCAAATCCCTCTACCCCCTCCTCAAACGCCACTATTCCTGGTTCCGCAAAACCCAGCGCGGCGACATCAAATCCTACGACCGCGTCGCCTACTCCACCAAAGAAGCCTACCGCTGGCGCGGCCGCACCGACCGCCACATCCTCACCTCCGGGCTCGACGACTATCCCCGCCCGCAACCCCCGCATCCCGGCGAGCTGCACACGGACCTGATTAGCTGGATGGGGATGATGACGCGGTCGATGAAACGGATCGCCTCTTTCATTGGGGAAGACGACGACGCGGCCGAGTACGCGGGCATCGAAACAGCCATCATCCGCAACATCGACGATCTGCACTGGAGCGCCGCGCACCAGACCTACTGCGACGCCACCATCGACGATTACGAGGAAAGCGTGCACGTCTGCCACAAGGGCTACATCTCCATCTTCCCCTTCCTGACCGGTCTGCTCCCGCCGGATAGCCCCCGGTTGAAAGCGGTGCTCGACCTCATCGCCGACCCGGACGAGCTGTGGAGCGAGTACGGGATCCGCAGCCTGAGCCGGCGGGATCCGAACTACGGCACGGGAGAGAATTACTGGCGGTCCCCCGTGTGGATGAATATGAATTATTTGGTCGTCAAGGCGCTGTACGATGTCGCCACGAGTGACAATAGCGGCAAGAATCCGCACCGGGCGCAGGCGGCGCGGATGTATCGACAGCTCCGCCGCAACCTGGTGGAGAATGTGTTTCGCGAGTGGGAGCGGACCGGGTTCGCGTGGGAGCAGTATAATCCCGAGAGCGGGGAGGGCCAGCGGACGCAGCATTTCACGGGTTGGACGAGTTTGGTGGTGAAGATGATGAAGATGCCGGATCTGGAGGAGGGAGGGGGGAGGGTGGAGCATGGGGAATTGTAAAGATATATATCATCGAGTGCAGCCGTTATTGTATAGTAGAAAAAAAGGTTAGTGAAGGATTTCCCTTGGGGAACATACAATAGAGCAGCCTGAGAAGCAAGATGGCATGAATAGAGCCAGATTCCATCACCCCCAACGGCCTAGTGGGTATACATATATTACCGCCATCACACCGTTCACGACACCCACAACTTCATCTCCGCCCTTGCCACCCACTCAACCCCTTCGTAGCATAACTTCCTCCTCCCCCCCCCCCCCCCCCTCCCCCCCCCCCCCCCCCCCCCCCCCTCCCCCTCCCACACCCTGCCGCTGACTCCCCATCCTGGCCCTCAACCTCTCCCTTCCCGTTGCCGCCCCTCCCCCCGCCCTTCCCCCACCATCCACATCGCCCTCCTCATCCCTCCCATACCTCCCCCCAGCACTCTGCCCTTGATTCTGATTCTGGTTCTGATAACTCCCCACCCTCTGACTCGGCAACGGTCGCGCCTGCACCCCTGCTCCTTCCCCACCACCACCGCCGCCGCCGCCGCCACGTCGTCCCGTCAGCGCGGTGCGTCGGAGACTACTGCTATCCTGCTGTTGTTGTGCGGAGGGGTCGGAGGGGGAGGAAAAGATATCGGCCAGCCCGGCGGAGGAGCGGCTGCCTGTGCGGTCGGCGGAGGATGAGGGGTTGGAGGAGGGGTTGGATGTGGTGGAGGTGGAGGTCAGGGAGCGTAACGAGCCGAGCGGGCGGGATGTGGTGTAGGATTGGGGTTGCTGGGCGCGGAGGGACTCTTTGGGGTCCTGTGCGTGTTGTACAGCGGTGTCAGATGGTATGAATGTTCCGCGTCGTGCAGATGGCTTGCGTTCCCATGTCAAACATATATATCCACTGCTTCCCGAAGTTCGAAGGCCAAAAAAAGCGTCCTCGGGGGCCGCGGGGCTCTCATAGCAACACCACCACCAGCTTCTTTACCAAGATCGAACCGGGGGGAGAAGAATGGAATGGGGAGGGGTGGCGGGAGAAAAGCGGGCACGTACCGGGGGCAGCCACGCAGGCAAGGGCATCCGTTTCTCCGTGTAGTAGGCGCGCAGCACGCGCGAGAGGTGGGTGCTGTCCGGGTGGTCGACGGTCTATGTTTTTCCATCTTCTCAGAAATGCTCAAAGCGGGACTTGCGCTCGGTTCGGAGACTGAGAGGGAGGGGATCAAGGGAGAAGAAGGAGGGGACAGGGGGACGTTACGGAGTCATCTTCGGAGCTGTTGGATAGGATGTTCTTGCGGATGGAATTGTAGCGGGATGTGGTGGTGGAGAGAAGGGAGTTGAGGGAGGAGAGGTAGGATGTCATGGTGTTGCTGCTGGTGTTGGTGTGGTGGGCAGGGTGGATGGGAAGGGTTTCATACAGGCTGGTCACTCTAGGCAGATGAAGTGAAGAATAAGCTTGAGCAGGTCAGGAAATTGTTGTTGAAGCTGTTGTGAATCGTCGTCGTTGCTGGTAGAAGGTTTTGGGAAGGGATGCGGGGCGTGGGACAACGAGGGAAGGATTTCCGAAGCAGGTTCCAATCGGAGAATATTTACCCCAACATGCTTTTTTCTTGTCGGGTCCAACATTTTTTGGACCGATTTCAAGAACTTTTGTCAAAACTACGTTGTAACCACGTACATAACGACCACGGTTTTAAACCGACTAAAACTACTTCAATATACTCCTTATAGTATACTCAGCCTTCGGCTTAAGTTTTAAGTAATATAGAGCTTTTACGGTTGAGAGATTAGAGGGTACTATCGTACGTTGCTCCAGGTCCGTTTAGCCCTGTAACTACCCCGCTACCCCACTAAGAATTCGGGCTCAAAAACGTATGTCTAAAATACCACCAATAATCCAACCAATATTGCTCGATTTAATTCAAGATTTTATTACAAGATTCCTTGAGATATGAAGTCTTAATTTACTTATTCTAAGGTAGTCTGAAAACGTGGTCGTTGTATACGTGGTTACAACGTAGTTTTGACAAAAGTTCTTGAAATCGGTCCAAAAAATTTTGGACCCGACAAGAAAAAAGCATGTTGGGGTACCGTCTACAATTGAATCATTCAAATCCCATGCAGATCACAACTCGGATGTCGTGCCATCCAAGGCAATTGCCACGTGAGAAGCTTCGGTGACTAAAATTCAATCTCAGGATTCACAAATCCGATTATGTGCGTCGCTAGGCACCAACCTAACGAGATTCCTTCTTCCTTCACATACTATCAAATCCAACCTTTTGAAAAGAAAGCTTTTCCCTTCACGCATGTCCCTTCACTTCTTGTTAGTCCTCTGCCCATAAGCCTTGGTGGCGTAATCGCCATCTTTGACAATCAGATCCTGAGGGTTGTAATCGAACCGTCCGCTCAGGTACGAGTCGAGGATATTCTTCGTCCCGTCCGCATATCTCTTTTGCGCATCCAGACTGGTTCCGGACATGTGGGCCACCATTGCGTTTCCTCCACCAAAGGGATTCTTGGCGTGGCGGAGCGGGTGGTCTTTGGGTGCCGGCTGGGGGAACCAGACGTCACCGCCGTAGCCGCGGAGATGGCCGGAAGCAAGGGCATCGGCGACATCCTCTTTCACCACGATGGCACCGCGAGCGGTGTTGACGAGCCAGGAGCCTGGGAAAAGCAGGTCATTAACGAAGCCTTCGCGTCGTGCGGGAATGGAGGAATAGACCTACCTGGCTTCATGTGTGAGATCAACTCCTTGTTGAACAGTCCCCTGGTCTTCTCGTGCAATGGGCAGTTGATCGTCACCACATCACACTGGCTCAACATCTCCTCCAGACTCTCCACCCGCCTGCACCCAATCTCCTGCTCCACCTCGGGCTTCAAGGGTTGGTAGTCGAAGTACAGCAATTCCTTGCAATCGAACGGCTTCAGGCGTCGGAGCACCCTCTCGCCAATCCGTCCGACTGCCACCGTACCGACCACCTTGTTTTCGAGGTCGTATTCATTCTTGGCCACAGCTGCCACGTTCCAGTCACCAGCCTGGATCTGCTCGTG
Source organism: Ramalina peruviana (assembly GCA_001956345.1). Classification (NCBI taxonomy): domain Eukaryota; kingdom Fungi; phylum Ascomycota; class Lecanoromycetes; order Lecanorales; family Ramalinaceae; genus Ramalina; species Ramalina peruviana. Next base: position 41,909 of record MSTJ01000100.1, on the reverse strand, counting down.
GGCGGGCACGAAGTTGCGGACGAGAGTGAGGATGGTCATGATGACGTGCTCGGCCACCGAGACCACATTGGAGCCCGTCACCTCGGCCACGGTGACGCCGCCGTTGGTTTTGTTAGCAGCGTCTAGGTCGACATGATCGGAGCCAATGCCAGCCGTGACGGCAAGCTTGAGCTTCTTGGCTTTGGCCAGGCGTTCGGCTGTCAAATAGCCTGGGTGAAAGCTGGGCACAGAAGAATTCGAATCAGCGGAACAACACGGATAGCAGTGGATGAGCTTTGCAAGATGTGTGAGGCATACGGCGTGGTGATGATGATTTCAGCGTCAACCAATTCCTGATCGAACTTGGAGTTCTCGCCCTCCTTGTCGGATGTGGTGACGAGGGTATGGCCCTGGCTCTCTAGCCACTTGCGAATGCCCAATTCGTTCTCGGTGGTGCCCAACAGCTCAGGGACATCTCTGGCGTGCTCGTGGCCCTACAATGGATCAGTCGAGTTCTACACTGCTCTCACAGGAGTGGGTTCTGGCGGCCTTTGGGGCATACATCATAAAGAACCAACAAAACTTTCGACTGTGTTTTTCAAAAAGTGTCAGTGGGGCCAATCTTTACTCATCTGGAGGGGCCATCTAGTAATAACCTGTAATGAAGAGGTTGCAGTCAGCGTGCGAATCCCCCCAAATGGAGCTCTCCGCTGGGCCGGCAGAGCTGTCCTGGTTGCGGAGAGCAGCGAAGAGGTAGGTCGAGCAACACGCGCAATTGATCGAGCAAATACCATTTTGAGAACAAATATACAAGAGTGAGCTCCTGCCTTTCGATTGAAACTTGTTGAAAGTTGTGGAGGGAAAAATAGGGGAGACGAGCGGACAGTGGCGGATGGAGCTCGAGTTGGCGGAGATAGCCTAGCGCGGGGATGACGACGGTTCTGGGGATGACGTAGGATGCGGGCCCAATTTCCGGGGTAGATGGATTCGGTAATCGAATGCAGAGCGATAAGATAACGAGCTTATTTGTCGAGCAGAAGATGAAAACAGAGGTCATTCAGACTTCTTGACAGCAGGCGACGCGGAGCTCCTATATATCGTCCCAAGCCTTCATTATGATGGGGTTTGTTATTCGTCACGGACACTCTCCGGAAGCTACCCCACATCATCATATAGAAGCTTGCAAATCTCATCCGACGACTCCTTTTGGCCGTCCTTCTCCTCTTCTCCTCTTCTCAGCACGTGAGAGCGACATCACTTGACTGTTCTAGCTTTGGATTCACAGTGCCTCTCCAGCCCTTGAGAACCTCCTACACGGCAGAGAATATGCCTCTAGCGCGATTCACACATGCTTCAATTCAGCAGTATAAGACTGTCAGGGGATCAACATTCACTCCGTCACTCACCGCAACACTCAGCTCGACACTTACACGCAATACGAGATCATAACACCTTTACATTTGCCACACCCGGTCGTCTCGGCAGCAAAGTTCTGGTACATGAGACCTTTTCCTCTCCTTGTACTTTGTCTTTCATTCCTACCCTGGTGGAATGCAATATTCACCCGATGACACTCATGTCACTCCTGACAGATTTCAGCTCCGCCAGAGCTGATGTCCGCATGAGTCACAGCTACCGGTGAAGGCGAGCCGTTCAAAGTATTCATTCATCAAGTCACTGTACTATCACGGATTTGCAGCTGTCTTGCTTTCATTCATAATGCTAGCAGCTCACTGCAATTCATTGCATCTATGAATTTGCTAGGAGCTGTCTTGCTTTCATTCATGACATCTATGAATTTGCTGGCAGCTGTATCGCTGGTATTCATTGCATTGATGAATGTTCTGGGGTTGGGTTGCTGCAATTCATTGCATCAATGAATCTACTGGCGGCTGTATCGCTGGTATTCATTGCATCGATGAATGTTCTGGAGTTGTGTTGCTGCAATTCATTGCATCAATGAATCTGTGTTGCTGCTTGCAACTAGCCTCCTCCTGCTATAAAGGCTCTGGACTCCCCCCAAAATTTCTGATCTTTTCATCCTCCACTTTTGCAACCAACTACTTCTCTCTAAATATATACCTCATGGACCTTGCAACCGTTCACCTCCACGACCAGGCATCGTCACCAGAGCACGGCTTCCCTTATGATCTACTCTTACGGGTCTTTCGGCCACAGGGTCACAAGCGTCAACTCTTGGCCACAGCTACCGAAGAAGATCCAGATCATGATCAATACGCGGATGCAGGAGACTTTGCATCGGCCACAGCCACGGATGATCAGAACTTGGGCGAAGAGGATGAAGGATCAGCTACAGCGTCTGAGCTGCTAGGAGATGAAGATGAAAACGCAGGTGTGGAAGCTGCAATGGCGGCCACAGCGGCCGAAGACAGTGCCGGAGACGCTCTGGACTTCCTTTTGGGCTCCGTGACTCTTGCGGATGGATCTGTCGACGGCGATGAATCCGAGGCATCGGAATAGCGAACGAGGGCCGCAAAGCCTCGCCTCTGAAGGTCTATCTGTCTCCAGAAATCCCTGACGTAACCGGCAAGATGTTTGTGAACACCGCAAGGCGAATGATCGATGGCACAGGACCGAGCTTTGACGAGATCAGAGCCTACATCACATGCCGAGAATTTCCTGCTTCAGATTCAGCCCGCCTCGAGACCCTTATGCCTGAGCTGACATACAAACAAAGCGAGGACATGTCAGTCATCAGCCAATTGTTCAACAAGGAACAACAGCAAGCGAAAAGGGAACTGTTCAGCAGTACTCGGCCATTTCTACTGAGTCAAGGTCCTCCAGGGACAGGAAAGACTTGGTGGACTGCCAGGATGATCGCAATGTTGAAGATCTTAAGCATTCCAGTGTTAGCCACAGCACCGCCCAACGTTGCCACGGACGCGATTGTCGCCAACATCTTGGACCTTGATTCGCAATACGGGACTTGAGTTCAACCTATCCGGTACGCTGGCGACGGGTTCGAGGTCAATCAAATAGTCTGGTTTTGGAATGCTTTTCATGGCAAGCCGAATAAGCGGCCAACAGATCTCGAGGACTTGACGGTCCAAGAAGACCTGCTACTGTCCGAGATCGATACTCTCAGCTTCGCCGGGAAAAGCCGACGTCACCCATTACGGGGAAGCAAAGCCAGCCTACACCGCCGGGTCTTGGAGGAAGCCCGAATCTTCGTCAACGGACAATAGCAGACCGAGAATCCCGAACCCATAGAGGGTGATCAATACGTTGGATTTCGCGAAATGTGGTACGATCCTAACTTCCCAATCGACCAAGCAGCTGCCACAATTCGCGCGCTTGAACAAAGCGACCACTGTGTTCAGGATGACAATGACGGCGTGCACACCGGCGACGACCAGCAACCTGAGAGCAATGACCGCCTCGACGCCGACAATGATGCGGAGCCCGCGAGCAATCACAGCGTGCGCACCGGCGACGACCAGCAGTCGGAGAGCAATGACCGCCTCGATCCCGAAAATGAGGAGGAACCCGCGAGCAATGGCAGCCTGCATACCGACGACGACCAGCAGTCGGAGAGCAACCACAGCTTTCACTCCGCCTTTGATGAACAACTTGAGAGCAATCTCAGCACACACTCCGGCAGAGATCAGGAAGCGGAAAGCCTCCACAGCGCGCATTCTCGCGAAGACCAGGTGCCTGAAAGCAACCTCGACGCGCAAGCGGTTCCTGACACTGAAGCTCCTGGAATTGACGCTCCTGAACCTGACGCTCTCGAAGTTAACGCTTCTGAGCCTGACGCCCCTGCACCCGACGCTTCTGAACCTGACGCTCCAGCACCCGACGCTTCTGAAGACAAGGGTCCTGATCCAGAACTGCCCTCTGTCCGAAGCCTCGCGAGTGATGCCTTGGCCATAGCGATCTCAAATGCCAAGTGTGTTGTCACCACCTGCGCATCGGCAGAGTCACCTTCAATTCGGCAGAACTTCTTTCCTCGTGTCGTCATGAACGACGAAGCCGGCTACGGGCACTCCCTGGAGGTGAACGCGACCTTAGTTTCCCGCATCGAACGGGGAGAATCGGCACTGGCTGTCTTCATTGGTGATACTAAGCAGCTGAGCCCGGTCGTTACCTCGAAGTACGTCAAGAAGGCTGACGAGACCGACTTCAATCCGTTTTGGGACCAACTACAAACACCTTGGTATGCACAAATGGAAAAGGCCGGCCATGAAGTCACAATGTTTCGAGAACAGAACCGCATGGCACCCGGGCTGGCGGAATTTTCGAACAAGAAGTTCTACGACGGTAAATTGAGGGACTCACCCGAGATTGCTTTCGCCAATAGGCCCATAGCATGTTCTGTGCTCAACACTCTCTTGGGCTACTTCCACTGCCAGTAAAAAGCACCAAAACTTTGCTCAATGTCCCGACGGGAGTCACCATCACGACAAGTTCGACCAGTCAACTCAATCGCCAGATTCTCGTGAATATCTTATATATTGTTGCCGTCATCACTGGCAGACACACACGTCCTTGACGTAAATATATAGCTCAGTACAGCTCCCAAGTCTTGGCGTACACCCGGGCTCTCAAGACCCTGGTCTTCAACTTCGAAAAAAACATCGATGTCAATTTTTCTGGCGTTTCTGTCAAGACCATTGACAGCTTTCAAGGAGGCGAAGCACCAGTCGTTGTTTTCGACATGGTGGTGTTCAAGATGCGTCACGGAAACCCTGCCTTCATCACGGATCCCAGACGCATCAATGTTGCACTGACGAGGGGCAGAGACGCGACCGTCGTCATTGGAGACACGGACGTCTTCCTGGAGCAAGACCAGAAGGCGAAGGAAAAGCACGCTAAAGCTGACGACGCGGGCAACACACCAGACTTCGAACCACATGTCAAGTCAGTCTTGAAGAGGCTCTTGATCGACTACAAGGACATGAAGGCTGTCTTCACGTACGCGGAGAGCGACATCGCCAACCTTGCCACTCTTCGCTTTGTCGATGGAGAACCCACCGCAGCTCTTGAGATAGACATCCTGAAGAGGTACGCCTGCAACGCCTGTGGGGAACTGAATCACCGGAAGGATGATTGTCCACTTGGTGGGAAGTCCATCACACACCGCTTCACCAAGTGCAACGGCTGCGAGGGTTTCGGCCACATGAAGAGCGAGTGTCCTCTCCGATTGTGCAAGAAAGGTGGCAAGTTGGCAACCTTGTGCGGCTGTTTCAAGTGCAACAGATGCTTCGGTAACGGGCATCTTGCAAAGAATTGCACTAATGAAGACCAGCGGACTTGTGGTCGATGCGGTGCCGTTGGACACGTCCTTGGCGACAAGAAATGCCCTTATCCCAAGCAGAGGAACACAGCTCCCTGGTCGGACTTGCCGCTCAGCAAGAAGCGCGCCAAGAAGGATGGAAAAGATGCTACAGCCCAGCAGCAAGAATCCGATGCTGACGCGATGGGAGGCGCTGGGCAGGCTGAAGACAATGCCGACGCGATGGGAGGCGCTGGGCAGGCTGAAGACAATGCCGACGCGATGGGAGGCTCCGGGCAGGCTGAAGACAATGCCGACGCGATGGGAGGCTCCGGGCAGGCTGAAGACTGGATGAGTGCCCCTGTCGAAGCTGAATTTGATGCCGACGCAATGGGAGACTCTGGGGACGCCGACATCAATGCGGACTGGATGGCAGGCGATGGCGAGACCACCTACAAATCTGAAGGATGGTGAATGCATTGTCGTAATCTCAGCAATTGCCATCGAGATTGCCTAAGGAGCTAAGTTGCTGGTAGCTTGCATATTTCTGCTATACTCCACTCATTGCTAAGAACGACTGGATGGAAGGCAATGGGGAGGCCGTGCACAATGGTGATGGGCGGTGAGGGATGCAATCCTCTGACAGCAGGGGCTCATGTTTACATATATAATTGAGGGCCGCTCAAATTGATTCTGTTGCTTGCTTCCGCTGTACCAGACTTATACTCAATGCTAAGAAATACTGAAACATGTCTCCACCTAACCTCTGATCAAATCTGATGATATTGCCGTGATGCCATAGACACTAGAATTGCTCACGGATCAATGATATCTATTGTAGAGAGTAGTCTTCAGCGTTTCACGCTCACCATTCATAGCTTGTAGACAAAAGACCACGCAAGGACCAACACAGCTTCTACGATTCCAGATCGCACCAGAAGTGATCATGATGATGTGAATGCCATTCGGAGGGGAAAGGCTACACTTTGAACGGGTTTCCAAATAGATCTAGCTGCTTGCGTCACTAGCATCCAGGTGCTGTGCGAAGTGGATGAAGGTGATCGTGAATACTCTGATTCATATGTGACATGGTCGTGGAGTCTACTAACGACCTTTTCACTAGATACTTCTCGGAGCTGGACACAGTTACGAAGCATGTTGCCCTTGTTGATTTCACGGTTAGTTGTACGGCGAGAGTATGTCATAAGCCAGCACCATTGAGGCAGAAGATAGGTAAAAAAGATGAGACACAACGCCCCGTGCCAGATGAATGTTCCTATCGTGATCTTATTCCCATCAAGCAGTGACTTCGCGAGGTGAAGGAGCATTGGCCCGAGTTTCACTCATAGAACATGCGCGCACGAGACGTTATCGATTCACAAGCTCCTGCTGTCAAAGAATTTCACTCTTCACCACACCTCGTCTTTGTGCATAAATATCCTCATGCCCTCGCGTGTTAAGATCTTACAACACCTTGACGGCTTTCCCTGAAAACATGACACAGCTATTCGATAAATATATACACCGGATTGCCGAAGAGATGCAGTCTTCTCTTGTCATCATACGAGACTTTCAAAGACCGCACGATATACGTTGAAGAGGTCAGAATAAAGGAAAAGAATGGCAAAGAGACCACCAGAAGGGAGTGGCGTTCCCGCATTTCGGGTCTCATTGGGCATGTCATCCTCGATGAAGGCCACTGAGCCAAGAACAGGAATACTGGAGCCTTTGCAAGTATCATGACTCTCAAAGTAGACTACCTATGGATCGTCACTGCCACACCTATGCAGAATACAGAGAAGGTATGCTCTCAACAAAAGTACTCTTCGATCAGTCAAGCTGACATGGCCTGTCGCAGGATATCTCAGGCCTTCTGGAGTTGATATGGCAAAGAGTCGTCGAAGACCTTCAGGAAAGTCTGACAGAGGCACAAAGGCAATGGGCCAAAACGGTGAAGGCCGATCTACTTTCACAATTGGATCTTCTCCCTCCTTCGGACAAGAGGAAACTGCTCGCGCTCGATCACAAAGTAATCGGCAGACTCTTGTCCAACGCGCGAGAAAATACCGTAGAGGTAGCAAAGATCTTCACATCATGGAAGTTCTACGCTTCCCGTCAAGATCGTCGTCAGCAGTCCTCCAGAACCATGATTCCAGCTTACCGCCTGTACCGCTCGGAAATCTGGTCAAGAAGCACCACGTCTTCACTGTATCCCCTACCCGGAGAGATGACGAAGAAGCTGAGTATCAGCGGTTTCATGTGGACGCCGCACGGTAAGGTCGATGGCGTGAAAGGTTTTTGTTTGGCACACTGCCAGTGTTCTCCGTGGATGATCATATGGAGCATCCCAGGCCAAATAGACGTGAGAAGACTCTTTCAGGCCCTCCAGGACCTGGACACACTCAGAACTTCTTCCTGCCGGTGGTCCCGATGAGAGATCTAGTAATCGCCAACTTTTCCGTCATCTTAGCACGCCTGGATCATGCTCTCAAGCTCACGAGTCGAGATTCTTACGTCGAAGCAGAGAGGGTGTGGCGTCGTCAAGGCAGAGCCGGGTTTGACATCATCAAAGCTATGTGGAGAGAGTCCGACATACCCGTAAGGACCCATCACGAGATGCTCGCTTTCCTCATTCACGGATCATCGACTTTACGCTACGCTCTGCACCTGATCCAAAGGAGTGGTGTTGGTCGAGTAGGACGTCCCCGGACATAAGATGCTTCTGCTGGGTCAAGCCCACCCCGTTTGTGCTTGATATACGGAAGTTGCCCTCCGTCACGCGCATTTTCACGTCGCCACCATGCATTCAGGCCTCAGCCAAATGGAGAGGTCTGAGCTGGCGGACCGATTCAAAGAGCCGAGCGACCCCCTTGCTGTCTTGATACTGCTAGCTGATGTCTCAATCGTTGGACTCAATCTGCATCGAGCCTGTTCCACTATCTATGTGATGATAGTACTGCGCAACTTTGCTTCTGAAAGTTCAACGTTGGGGACGGGTCATTCGCGTAAGAAAATATCACCTTTGGGCTGATCATCGATACTAAAGATCATCAGGTCACATCAACAGAAGAAACAAACAAATAAAAGAAAGTCATGAATATATACCGCAAGCATACGCCGAACTCGTATGATGACATGTCTTCTTCGAGACAGGAGAACAAATTCGGCGTGGAGCTGGCAACGAAAGCATTCCAGCCGCTTGTCCGGGGTCTTCTAGTGAAGTTGCTGAACGAATATCAACCACTGGTGAAAAAGAGCCGCGAAGATCCTGCTGCACCTCAGATGCTAGAAATCATGGCTGCCGAAAAGCAAGAGGAGCAAGAGTTGGCCTCAGATATGCTCGCATTGTTGAATGGCACCTGGCAGATTGCTACCACTGGCCGGCTGTTTTCACCTTAACAAAGGGAATTTCCGAGTCGTACGAGCCGCTGGGGGCTCCGGCCGTATGTGAAGACGAGCAGGGGCAAACCAGATATGTGATCACCTGTGGCAAGAAAATTAATCGGCTGGCATTTTGGCGAATTGTACAGACGAGAGAAAGCGGGATCCCAAGACCGACGCCTGAGACTGGGTGACATCGCGCAAACGGGGGCATATCCCTACGATGCGTTGGACGCCCAAGTGAAAAACGACCGGATCTGTCATAAACCCTCCTACATGAGAACCCCATCAGAGGCGCAGATTTTTACCCAACTCTCCACTTCGCCACGTCCCGTGGGGATAGTCCCACCTCTAAAGAATGCACAGGGATCGCACAATCCACCTGCTGGTACTCCGTCGAGATGAAGAAGAGGATCGTTCAGCGAGGAAAGCATTTCACAGAGCCCCACAAGTCAGCAGAGCCAGGGGTTTGCTTTGAGTGCAATGCAATGATCTAAGACGAGGACACGATTTCTTGCAGATCCTGCAGTTAGGTGTTCCACACTCGCTGCATGACCGATGAGGTCGATGAGGCAAACACAATTGCAAAACGTGTGGATTGCAACTTGATCGGCGGTTTTTCTGGTTCCTCTGATCACGTCAAAATTTGGCGTCTGAGAGATTGTGGTGACGTTGCTGCTGCCCTAAGAGATTCCGAGTACTCAGCTGTCATAGGCAAGGATCCCGAATCTTGCCGCGAGGATGTCAACGTTCTGATCATGACCCTATGATGGATCACCCTTCAACAACACAGCATGCAATTCTCCTATTCGGATTCCTCTACTCACACATGCAGTGTCCTTTTGGCTGGACTTATCGGCTATCACAGCGGCATCCATGACTTTCATGGACGAAGCATCGGCAATCACAACGAAGCAGCACTCGCAGGGGCAAACATACGGAAATCGACTTAATTAGAAAGATCGGCGCAATCTTTCGCGAGAGTCCACTCATCTTCTCCGGGCGGCGGACGGGGACGCGAGAAGCCACTGTTGCGTGAATCTTTAGTTAGCTTGCAGAATCAATCGATAATCCCCTGCCCAATCCACTCATTTGCGAATGGGACAAGGCGGGGGTTAGGTATTACTTCTGACTGAACATTCCGATGCGCAAGAGGATCCTCTTGACACTGATACTGAGGAGGGAGAGGAAGATCACACAGCTCGACAGGCAGAAGCTTTAAAAGCTGCTCTAGCCGAGGAGATCGACACCAAGCGACAAATACGAGACATGGGCATTACTTATGAGGACTCGCACCTACGGTACAACCTACATTTAGACCCCAACAAGGTCTACGCCGACGAAGATCTAAGGAAGGGAAAAACCTCTCAACATGCGTTGCGGCTATTTCATCCAGCTCGCACGGGGGAGGGTCTCCTAAGAACCCACAGTGGTGTCCACATTCACTATACCCACCTTGATTCGGCGCAAGGGGAGCGTGTTGCCGCGGAGGTGGACATCATCAAGGCCGAGGTGTCTCGTTTCTATATCAACCCAAGAGTGTAAGCCGCTCGAGTTCAAAAGTACTTTTGTGTACCCAGTAGACTGACAAGCCCTCTAGCAGGACATCGGGAGGAGCAGAGGAAGATATTGAGATGACCGATGCCAATAGAGATAAGTAAGCTGCTCGAACTCAAAAGTACTTTTGTGTACCCAGTAGACTGAAAAACCCCCTAGCAGGACAGCGGGAGAAGATGAGGAAGATATCGAGATGACCGATGTTAAGTGAGATGACTATGCCGTTCGAGGTCAAAAGTAGAGTCGCATATCATCCAGACTAGTGGTCTCGCGGGATGGAGACAATGATGATGGTATGGGAGGAGCGTGGGGGAGTTATTTCGGACGATCACGACGTTCATAGCTTTGAGATCATCAAATCGAATATGTCGGTAGTAGATTTCCGATCCGGCCTAGGATTTCGTTCCATAGGATTATGCCCAAACTTGAAGAAAAGGAATACTATCCTGGCAAAAATTTTACACCCAGAGTACTTTGCTGTGGCACCGTTGCGGGTAGTTAGCCGCGAGCCGATTAGGTTTGATCTTTATTGGACCCCAGACATGAAGAAACCTTGCGCGATTCCTGCAATCTTCTTTTGGCAATGGGTTTGAACGACTCTGGAACGTATTGAACGATTTCTCCTGAAACATTCCACCCAGCCCCTCCAACCCGATTGTGCCACGAAATTGACGTAGACCCAAAGGGTGACAAAGCTTGGGCTCGTCATTTTATTCTTGCATCGGCATCTTGAAGAAAATCTGCTCGAATGCATGATTCTTCTGGCTTTGCTTACGCCGAAAACGTTGTAAGATCCAGCACTTCTGCAACCTCTGCGCTGGGATACGTTCGTGGATCCAGAAAGGCCGAAATTCGGGTGATTGGCCATTCAAATGTCTCAATCTCAAAATCCGTTTGCCACATGTGCTTTGTACCAGCGATGACTGCCTGTGAATCGTCAAAAGTATAACCCAATAATGTCCAGAACCGCCCGCTCAAATAGGAATGGTCCGATTCGTATTCATATTCATCACAGTCTGAGTCCGGGCTAGGATCGTCTAGAGACACCTCGCTGTCATTCTCGCGGCTCCAATTGCCATATGAATCTTCTTCTCCATCAATTTCGGGTCCTTCCAGGTCTGAAGGGCATGGAGATCGTCGTATTCGCGGGAAAACTCTGCTCCATGCTGTTGTGATGCTTTGCAGGCTCTTTAATTGCGTGTATCGACCAGGGATCTTGACCCACACCGATTGCAAACGCAGCTCCCTTAAGCCGGATAGCGAAGGCGTTTCCACCAAGGACTCCAAAGAGAAAAACAATTGAGTTGAATCCAGTTCGAGGACCTTCAGTCGCGAACAGCATTTGGCAAGGTCTCGAAGCTTCGAGGCAGTCATCCTAAAGCGGACAGAAAGTGAAAGAAGCTCTACTTGAGGTAAGGCTCGCAAAAGTCGCGAGAACTGGTCGCCGGTCATTTCTTGGCCAGAGTAACGAATTTGGACTTTCATATCGAAGCGTCGCAATACCGGGCAGCCATTTGCCATAGTCAGGAAGATCTCGGGGTGATCGACCTTTTGAAACTCAAGATCAAGCACTTGTAAGTGTCGACAGCGTGAAATGCTATGCGCGAGGTCGTTGACAAAATCAGGTAGCGGAGACCAGATCTCTCGCAACTCGACAACTTGAAGCTTCTCAAACAGTGGGAGCCTCTGCAGCCAATGCTGATCCACCGCTCTTAGATATAAAGCCTGTAGCCTCGGCCAGCATGTTGTTCCTTCCTCTGAATCCAAATCCGCAACAATCTCACCTATGCCAGTCTTGCCGCAGCTCATCCTGAGAGCAAGGGCTTGAAGGTTTCGATGTCGCCATAAATAATGCAGAAGCTGTCTCACATGAGGTCGCGGGAGATGCGCAAGCAGCTGATGTTGGTCCATCTGGAATATCTTGAGATCGCAGCAGTCTAGCCATTCGCAAAGGTCGTCCAGCCACTCGCAAACGTCGTCCGTGTCTAGTCGGTCTTCTGACCGATGGATTGAAAGTGCAACAAGTTTCGAGAGTCTCTTTAAGTCAAGTTAGGGAACAGGGAGACAAATTCTGAGTGGGACTCACAGTCTCAGAAGTATGCTCATGTGGAGCGCCGGAATCAAAGTCCAGAAGATTGCAATATACATGGTCGATGGTCAGGAATTTAAGATCCGCGTGGATTATGAGGTCGCGCAGAGGGAGAATATCCTGGTCGACAAGCTCGAGCGGAATGGCCAGGCTCGTGGGTCCCTTCCCTCTCGGCCGCAGCAAAAGCTCGGCCCTTCTGCGGTCACGTAACAGGCGACACTTCTCGAGACAGACAATTTTCGAGTCTGGGATCGCGGTTGTTTCAGGCGCGATGGTAAGATGTTTGATAAACCCCATATTCCGGGCGAAGCGCTCCCGAGACGCTACAAAGAGCGAGTTGAGCCAGGCGATTTCAGGTGTGCGAAAGCGCATATCGTTCATCAACCCCTATACAGGTTTTGCAAAGCCGGTATACTCCACATCGAGTTGATACAAGCACAATGCAAAAGATCGACAGGAGCATCTACATAGCTGATTACACGCCCGACAAGCTCCGGGATCACCAGCGGGTTTGATGGAGATTGATCATATGTGACGGGCATGGTAGATGTAATTCCTTTAAGTCATTGAGAAGGGTACTATCGTCTGAAGGGCCTTTTCGATCGAGGTCTCAAGGTGGAGCGTAAATCGTATGGTAAGGGTGATAGTTATCTATCTCAATGTCTAGGCAAGGCGGCATCAGCCGCGCCATATTCGGGTGGTAGTATGAGCCACATCTGCAGGCAGAGGCTAGCAACGGAATCCGCCTCCGCGCGGTGCTGCCTGGGAACACTACTGCCTCTGTTGCAGTAGAGCTAAGTGGGTCTCACCCTCCTCCCTCCTCCTCCTCCGCTACCCTTATCAACATCGACAGATACGGCTTTCCCCCGAGATACAACTTGGCAGGTCGTAAGGGTGCAACTGCTGGCTCTCATCTATCCAGTACTTACCTTTCGTCTATTGCTCGAAGAGGTTTCAATGTTATTAACGTCACCGATCAATCCTAGAGTGTTTTAAGGCCTGATATCAGACAGATCGTCAACTGGATTGGACCCTCTTTGACGGGATATTGTCTCGAAGGTCAAGGTCCGCAAGAATCCTAGCTACTAGCAAGCCACAACTAGTTCAGCTAGGGGGAGAAGGTACGTATTAGAGGGTATTTTCGGGCATTATTCTCTAGGGTGGTTCCTTGTCAAAAGGGTTTACTGTTCGTTGGATATCATGAGAGCACTGGAAAATCAATAGAACCCATCTTAGTCGGCTTTAGGGGCAAAGATTTTGCAATTTACATGGAACAAATTGCCAGGATGGAGATCAAGGCTTCAAGGTCACGGAATGCTGCATCCATTGTTGACGGTTCACCATCTAGAGCACGGTATTGACGTAAAACGGCAACGTTTGTGAAGCTTTTCAACCTGCAGCCCTACCGAAATCCACAATTGCCAAGACTTGCATTCCGCAAAATGTTTCAAAAAGTTCACCCAAATTCCTTCGATTTTAGACATCAAGTTTACACATCGCTCGCGCACCCCTCCACGCCCATCATGGCTTCAGATGAGATAGTTTGGCAGATCATCAATCAGCAATTCTGCTCCTTCAAGCTCAAGTAAACGCACCTCTCCCTTCCCTCTGATTTGCACATTCCCCCTGCGCACACACGCACACAGCATCCACCGCTCATCCTAAAGAACTTGATATCGCTAACCACCCTGCCCATCCCAACAGAGTCGCCCGCGAGAAGACCTTCTGCCGCAAGTGAGTTCCACCCTCTCGCCCTTCACCCCTCCGAATCATTCCCCCCTCTTTCCTCACACCTCTCTCCCACCCCACTAAAACCCAAAACCCCCAATTACTGACATCGCCCCCTTTCCCCTCCAGTGAACACAACGTCACCGGCCTCTGCAACCGCCAATCCTGCCCGCTCGCCAACTCCCGCTACGCGACCGTCCGCTCCGATCCCACCACGGGGCGCCTCTACCTCTGCACCAAAACCATCGAGCGCGCGCACACGCCCTCGAAGCTTTGGGAACGCATCCGGCTGAGCCCGCGCTACGAGACCGCGCTCGCGCAGATCGAGTCGAAATTGGCGTACTGGCCCGAACACATGAAACATCGCTGCAAGCAGCGTTTGACGCGGTTGACGATGGTGGCGATACGCACGCAGCGGTTGATGAAGGAGGAGGAGCGGTTGGGGGAGAAGGTGGTGCCGAAGTTGGCGCCGAAGGTGAGGAGGAGGGAGGCGACGAGGGAGAGGAAGGCGGAGGCGGCGGCGAAGGTGGAGAGGGCGATTGAGAGGGAGTTGATGGAGAGGTTGCGGAGTGGGGCCTATGGGGATCGGCCGCTGAATGTGGAGGAGGGGGTGTGGAAGCGGGTGTTGAAGGGGTTGGAGATGGGGAAGGAGGGGGTGAGGGATGAGGATTTGGATGAGGGGGTTTTGGAGGAGGAGGAGGAGGGGGAGAAGGAGGTGGAGTATGAGATGGAGGATGAGGAGGGGGTGGGGGTCGTGGAGTATGTGAGTGGGGACGATGAGGAGGAGGATGAGGAGCAAGAGTTGGGGGACTTGGAGGAATGGTTAGGTGGGGACAGTCCAGGGGAGGATGAGGGCAGTGAGATGGATAGTGATGAGGATGACGAGGAGGATAGCAGTGGGCAAGGAAGTGAAGAGGATACCGAAGGCGGTGGGAAATCGAAGCCTGCGGCCGGTTCGAAACGGAAAGGACCAGTGACGAAGCCTTCACCTCGCAGGAAGGGTCCTAAGTTGGAGATTGAATATGAGAACGAGGAGGTGGAGCCGTTGCGCGAAGCCGTCCTAGCTCGATGAACAAACGCGCTTCTACCGGTGACATGTCATGGGCATTTGCTTGCAAATTGCAAAAGCTTAGAGTAGATGGTGGATTTGCTCTGGCAATAGAAGCAGGTCTCCTTACGGCCACTCCCAAGAATGCAGCTTCATCTCGAATATGTTACATCCCTGTTGTTTTAGGAGAGCTGGGCCATGCGAATTTCACTGCGGATTGATGTGATTCAACCTAAGAGCGCTGGAAAAGATGAAGCCTGGAATTCGCAGATCAGCGTAAGCAGAATTCGAAAATTGCATCGCGAATGCCAGTCCTAATAATAGATCGATCGTCTACAAAACATTCAACGTCCAAGATCATCCCGATCGGGCGGAAACACGAAGTCACAGCTACGCGTCCTTCACTGCTGGCATGCCATCTATAGCCTATGAAGCCTATGACGTAGGGGCCTGGAAGAAATTTTGAGAGGCTCCACTCTCTGCCGAACGAACGGGCCAGAAGAAGGCATGGTCGGCCTCATCCCTGACCCTCCTGGCCCAGATCTGCGGGGCGCCACAACGACTCCCGATGGCCGAGGAGCCGAGGAGATTCAGCTGTGGCATATTGTCAGCGTCGTCATTCATCAAATCTGTTTGGACACCGATGTCGTTGCGAATGAATCGCCTGAACTCGAGAGGATTGGTCGGAACCAAAGTTAAGAAGCCTCCCGTGGCCTGCAGCTGTGCAGCAATATTGGCTACTACTGCCTAGTCGGTGTTCACGAAATTGGTGAAATGCTTGTGAGGAGAAGGTTTCAGACTTATCGTCCCGCGGCTGATCAAACTCGGCCTAACTTGGCTAGAAATGAAGTGGCTCGCTTGTATGCACTCAATGGTCAATGCAGGAGGGTTAAGTTACGACGTGCATGATCTCAACCCAGTAAAAGATGAGCGCTGCCTTCTTGTGCAGCTGGACTTGCTGCACCTGATCGATAGAAAGTGAAATGACGCGTTGCCATGGCGAAGCGACACCTGCCAGCTGAAAAATGATGATGAAATGGTTGAGATGCTGGCAATCGGGCCGTTGACTGCCCTGGAAGACCGCTGGAAGTGCCCGATCGTTGAGCGTGGTTGTGCCAGACGTTCTAGATTTTGGGGTGAAATCATGGCGAATGATTGCCCCTGGCTTGCCCCGACAGGGGAATCACAATTGGGGCGAAACCTGTTTTGGTGCAGGTGCCACAGGCCATTTTTAGCTCCCGCTGCATTTTTTGGGTGCGCTGCTTTGCGATTGGTTTAGCAACGAGATCCCAAATTATCATCATGAAATTGCAAATTCCCACTTGGCGGTTCTGTCTTCTTTTGTACGGCCTGTACCAGGCAACCAGAGCGAATGAGCCACAGGTCGACCTGCTAGTCAGCTAGAGTTCCCGCCGATGGGAAGAAACGTTTAGCGTTTTGACTAAAGTCGTGACCCGTCTCGATTTCTCAAATTGGACTGGGCAACAAGAACTTTTCTTTCCTCGCGTTGGCCAGCAAATCTCTTTTCCTTCCCAATCCTTCATTCTGCTCTCACATACTCGTCCACACCGTACAATCACATCGTACAATTGCATCTTCAAGCACTGCATTGATCTTGCCATCATTGCACAAGCATTCAGTCAATACCTTTGAAGTGATACAACAACCTCTCTTCCGTCCTACTCCCCCAAACATCAACAATGCAGTACCTTATTGCAGCCGCCGCGCTCTTCGCCGGCCTCTCCGTTGCGCAAGATCTCAGTGTCCTCCAGGGTCTTCCACCCTGCGGTGTATGTTCAACTCGTCTTCGTAGGAAACGAGGAAAGCATCAAGGTAACCCACTGACACTGCTGTAGGCAACATGCATCCAAAACATGTTGGGCCTGGCCACCAGCTTGGGCTGCTCCTCAAACAGCGACATCAAATGCCTCTGCACAAACATGGACTTCGGCAACGGTGTTCGTGACTGCTCAAACGAGTCGTGTCCCAGCGGCACCGACACATCAGAGATCATTAGTCGTGGTAACAACTTCTGCTCATGTAAGTACTTGACCATACCTAACACCCGGTCCGTTGAGTCAAATGGCTGATCCACTCGCGTAGCCGCCCTCTCAGGCTCGTCATCGGGTAGCGCCTCCGGTACTGTCACTGCCACCGCTGCGAGCGGCACCACCACTGTTGGCTCCGGCAGCGTCACATCCGCAGCATCTGCAGCATCATCTGCAGTCTCGTCTGCCCTTGGCGGAGGTCTTGCCGGCATCAATGGTACCGCGGGCGCCGCTGGGGCCTCGGGCGCAGGTGCTTCAGGTGCAGGCGCATCTGGAGGTTCAGCCGGTGGTCAGACAGCAACTGGTCTGAACAGCGGAGTCATCACCACCACTGACGGTAGCGGAAGCACCATCGTCTCAACCGTAAGTCTTCTACGCTACTGACCTCTCGTATTCCCTGCTGATGCGGCGTTTCAAGATATCTGGCTTGACTACCAGCACTTCTGGAACGGGCGCAGCCACTACAAGCGGCGGATCTGCAGCAACGACGACTGGCGGCTCAGGTGGCGGCTCAGGTGGCGCGGGCTCAACCACAAGCAGCGGCAGTGGTGCTGAGCGTACCGCTATCGCTGGTTTCGCCGGTCTTGCTGGTCTCGCTGCCGCTGTTCTCTTGTAGAGCAGTGCGGATCTTTGTCATCATTCAACATCGATTGTCTCGGACGGTCCTCTAATATGCATCCTAGACTATCCTAGACTGATCACTAGAATGCCCAACACTTCGAGTCACGTCGGTTATGGTCCTTTACGCATACGAGAGATACCCTTTTTTTCATGCGAGCAGAGAGTGCGCATCTGGCGCCTTGGGTTTGCAAGCAGGAGGAAGGAAGTTCGAGCTTGGGGGACGAGGTGGTCGTTGCTAATGCAGATGGTGGTGTGGAGACCTGCTTAATAAGGATCTGACGCGATCCGCCGTACCTTTGTAAATACAGACGTAGCAGGCTCAGCCTCGTCAGATCCCTTGCAGCTTGCAGGATTAGACTCAATGCAAAAGCGCTGTTTATCCAAAGCTGTCCGATGTTGAAATGATGACTGCAGCGTTGGAGGATCGGGGGATTGGACCTTTCTTTAGTGGCCACCAGGAATGCTCTGATGATACGGATTCATTTCCCACCAATCAGCTTTCGCCTGTGCAATATTCTTTTGATTACACTTGATACATTCGAGATGTCCTAAATGCCTTGCCCAATCCCTTCGAACAGATCACCAAACCTCCACACATCTCGGATTGGGTCAAGATGGGCTTGGTCCCAGCAATCGTGGCGCTATATCGCTGTCCAGAAATTAACCCCCAGAGCAGCACCTGGGAATTCATCGACAGGATGATACAATCCTGGCATCAAAGCCTAGCATATATACGAATATATACAATCCTCCACTCATCTCTCGCAGCATCAGGTATGGCTAATTGTGGGGCTTTGAGACGATCCCCCACCCAGTACGAACCTAGAGGTGACGGCTCCGGTGATGGATGATGTTGCTATTGATCCCTTGCGAGGGATTGGTGGTGTGGCGACGCTGGATGGAGGGTTGGGGGGCTGGATATGGGTTCATGGGGGCAAGTTGGTGATGGCGAGGAGGGTATTTGTGGGGTAACGTGGGGAGGGAGCTGCACCGACGAGGACCTGGGTACCAGAGGATTCGGATTGATTTCTTGATTGGAAGACAAGAGGATGGCGGATGCGGGATCGCCTTTGTGCTTTGGAATTTGCACTCATGCAATCCATGCATCTTCCCTTGGGCCCCCTTTCCGTCCACTTGAATTATTCTGCCCATGAGAATTCCACCAGAACCTGCCACATCATCTTCTCCCTGTCCGTCCATCCTCTTCATCACTATCATCCATGAACCCCCCCTCCAAATCCCTACTCAACCGTCTCGCCGCGGGCGGATCCCCGGATGCTGTGGGCCCTCTGCCTGCACCTCCGCGGCCACCGCCACCGGCAATGACACCAACACCCTCCTCCAACTCCTCATCCCCGACCCCGAACTCCTCGTCCTCGCCTGCCCATCCACCCCCCGCGTTGCCCTCCCTATATAAGGCGGAGCGACTGGTGCCGGCAGCGCGGAGTATCGCGTTGCCGACTCTGGATGTGAGGGTTGAGAAGATGGAGGATGAGGCTGTGGAGGGAGAGACTGGCAGGAGGGTGTAGGAGGCGCGTTCGCGGTGGCGCCGGTAGAGGGGGAGGAGGAGGTAGGTTAGGGTGAGGTAGAGGGCCAGAGCGAAGAGGGGTGGGAGGAGGAGGGTGCGGAGGAGGGCGGTGTTGGCCATGGAGGGGTTGGGAGGGAGATGGCGTGGGGGGCAGCGACAATTAAGTTGAGATGGTGGTTAATGTTGGGGATTGATGATGTTTCATGGCGCAATCTATGTATGTTGGAGGGGAGTCTTTCGGGTTGCCATTTCGAGTTGACTGAGGGACTGGGAGTTGATCAAGGGATTGGAGGGGTTGGTGAGGAAGGGAAAGAGGATGACGGATGAAATTTCTCTACTGTTAAATATGTGAGAATCAGCGTGATGAATTGAAATATGTTAGTAAAGAAGGATAGATGAAGAAACTCGATGAGATTGAAAAAGCCACGAGGTGGTTTATCCAGCTGAGATGCTGAGTGGTCAGTGGAGTAAATGGGTCAGCCTTATTTAGATCTAGGCGTTAGGATGCCCCGTTGCGGCATGGCTTGGCTCTGAATGGCTGCTGCGTTTCTTCGTGCCCCCTTTGGCCCCTTCTCTTCACGGGTCATTGTCTGGAAATCGCCTTGCCACGGAGTAGTAATCATGAATGCATAATCCACCTTCATGACCAACGTTGCGCCTGCCTTTTCTTCATTGTACACGTCTTGAATCAAACATCAAAATTAGAGTCCTGGCACTACTTTATTTGGCGCCAGGACAGGGGTGCAAATAACAAGAGCAACAAGGGTAATCTGATTGTATCACAGAGACGAAACCCTCAACAACTGAGTGATGTTCTTGAGGCTGGCACTCTCACAAACAGTGATCAGATCTCCCCCTACCTAGGCCCAGGAACATCCTCTTTTTGGCCCCCTTTCCACACGATACACTGGAGGGACAGGGGTGCCGTCGTTGGTCGGAGGAAACCAAGAGGAGGAGGAAACAACGGAGATGCCCTCCACCAATTCGGACAATAAGGCAAGGCAATCTTCAGGTGGTCGCTCCTTCTTTGGAAGACGGAACAAGGACAAATCCAACCAGGACTCATTTCCCCCGGAAGATGGAAGTGAGGTTCTGCACGTCCCAAGCGGCGGCTCTAACAGCGCCAATGGTTCGTACTCCTCGAGACACTCTCACAAATCCCAACTTCCTTCTATGGACTTGGGGACCGAATCACCAGACAATCTTGGCCTTTCAATGACCGCTGGTGTCATTACCTCCATACCCTACGACAGCGTCATCGCCGACCAAAAGAGTCCCATCCGAGTCGATTATTTACCTAAACAAGACCAAAGCCAGAAAAGACGAGATCCGCTGCCTCATCATCTTAATAAAGGTGGAGGAGATTTTCACCAGTATCCTGCATGGGATGCTGCGAGCCCTCCCCCTGACACGAATGGGTCGAGTTCACATCCAACCGGTCCGCGACCACCCCCTCACTCTTCCTCGCAAGCCTCTCTGAAGCCCGTCCAAGGCGCCTTACCGACGCGCGACAGTAGCAGGAAACCCATCCCTCATTACAACAACATCATCGACGGCTCAAACGGGCCGAACGACTCACACGCGCCCACAAACTCTACATCCACCGGTGATTCCGCCTCGAATCACCGGACATCCTTTGATCAAATGAGCGTCATGTCTTCCGTCTCATCGGCCACCCGCTCGAGTATCTTCTCCTCGGATAATTCATCGCGCACAGCCGTACAAGATCAGCGCCCCGGAACGTCCGGCGGCAGATCTTCGAAACTCCCCTCTTCATTCTCCTCACATCATCGTGGCCACGATACCACGCCCTCCTTCAATCCAGATGGCTTTCATTTCCCTCGGCCGCACGACGACCGCATCATCGAACAGCAATTCGTCGACATGATGAACAAGCGAAACTTTCAAGCCATGCCCGAGCAGGCCAAGAGACAGATGTTGGCATATCCAGCGAGTAAGAAATGGCAACTGGTCCATCAAGACAAGATGATGGAATGGCAAGGGGAGCAGAAGAGACGGAACGCTGCAAGAAACACTGTGCTCAGTAATGATGGCTCTTTCAACATCCCCTCCCGGGCGGATGAAGAAGGAAGCCCCGAGTGGTATGTCAAGCGGGTGATGAACGATTCCATCACCCCCAAGCAGCTGGGCAGTCTCAGTGTCAGTCTGCGGACACAGCCGATCAGCTGGGTCAAAGCATTCGTGGAAGCTCAAGGCCAAGTCGCCTTGACGAATGTGCTGGCCAAGATCAATCGGAAGCAGGGGTCGGGCCCAGCCCCGGTATCTGGCTCGACGAGCGACAAAGATCTGGACAAGGAGTATGACATTGTGAAGTGTTTGAAGGCGCTGATGAACAACAAGTATGGCGCCGATGATGCTCTCGCTCACCAGCAAGTGGTCGTGTCTCTGGCTACCTCCCTCATATCGCCCCGCTTGACAACAAGAAAGCTAGTCAGTGAGGTCTTGACCTTCCTGTGCCATTGGGCGGAAGGCGATGGCCATCTTAAAGTTCTGCAATCCATGGATCATGTCAAGAACCAGCAGGGCGAGAATGGCCGGTTCGACGCGTGGATGCGGATCGTCGAAGTCACGATTGATGGCAGAGGCAAAATGGGAAGCATGGTGGGCGCAAGCGAAGAGGTCCGCAGTGGTGGCATCGGCATGGAGAATCTGCTCATGGAGTACGCTGTGGCTACCCTTTTCCTCCTCAACATGATGATTGATGCGCCGGAGCACGACCTGCAATTACGATGCCATATCAGAGCTCAATTTACGTCCTGCGGCATCAAGCGAATACTGCACAAGATGGAGGATTTCCAGTACGAGGTCATAGACAAGCAGATCGAACGGTACCGGGAGAACGAAGCCATCGATTATGAGGATCTAATGCAAAGGGAGGGGAGCAGCATGAAAGATAGTATTGAAGGCGAAGTCAGGGACCTCAATGATCCGACCGCGATCGTGGAAGCCATACAGTCGAAAGTGCAAGGGAGTAGAGCTCAGGATTACTTCATGTCTGCCATGCAGCACATGCTTTTGATCAGGGACAATGATGGTGAGGATCGATTGCGGATGTTCCAGCTGGTCGACGCCATGCTCAGCTACGTCGCCATGGATCGACGCCTGCCAGATATGGACCTCAAGCAGAGCTTGAACTTCTCCGTGCAGAGTCTGCTGGACAGGCTACATACCGATTCGGAGGCACGACAAGCCCTGGATGAGACTACGGAGTCCCGCCAACTAGCTGACTCCGCCATAGCTGAGCGGGATGAGATGAAAGCTCGGATCGACATGGGTGCAGATGGCCTGGTTGCCAAATTGCAGAAGCAGGTCGAGGAGCAAGCGCAGATCATCGAGCTTCAGGGAAGGCAAAACGAAGCTGTGAAGGCGGAGCTTGCTGATCTGCAAAGAATACGTGCTCAGGAGCTGCAAAGGAACGAGCTCGAGACACGGGAGCTTTACCTGATGCTCAGAGATGCCCAAGATTTTGCTGCTTCGGTTGCAAAGAAAGGCGTTCCTGACGCTATTGCCTCGACTGATCCCAAGAAGATGCAGGGCATTTTGGATCGGGAGACTCTGATGGCGCGTCTGGAGACCCAACTGGAGCGAGCCAAGACTCAATGCAAACTCGAAGGAAAGGTCTGGCAGCAGTCAGGTCCATCAGACAGGCTGCGCGAGCTTCGGGAGCAAATGGACGGTGGCGAAGACTCGCAACGCGAAACCTTCCACAACCGCATGACTCGGGAATTCAGCGCTGGTCCTCTTGGGATGACTTCTCGACAGAGGATGCTCAAAGGTCCAAGGCGCGCGGCCGCCGACGCCCTAGCACGGGAGAGTGGTAGCACTGACAGCAGCTTCAAGATCGAAGGTGATGGCGATGACGCGATCATCTACGAGAAGCCGAGGATTGTCGAGTTGAAGCGCCCTCAGATGAATGCTCGACAAGCAACGGGTCTGCTTGGGGAAATTGCAGCAAAGGTCCGCAGGTTTGATGCCAGCGAGGATGAGGAGGGGGATGGCATTACTACTGGCCCATCACATCCAAGCCTGGAGTCCGACTCGCCGAAGACGCCCGTGGATGAAGCTTTGCCGAAGGAGAAGGGCGACAAGAGCAGAGAGATGCTGCCTCCACCATTACCCGCGTCGGCGATGCCGGGAAAGATGCCTGGCTTCGAGGCTGGACCGCCTCCTCCGCCCCCTCCGCCTCCGCCACCTACTCCTCCAATGAATTCTCCAATCATGCCCGGATTCTCTGGCGGTGCTCCGCCGCCGCCACCTCCACCTCCACCTCCACCTCCACCCATGCCCGGGACGATGCCAAGCACTCCGGTATCCATCACATCTTCTCATACTTCCATGAACCCTCCGCCAACACCTGGGGCACCTCCTTTGCCAGGGATGAAGAAAGGTGGTTTTCTTCCTCAGCACCAATACTCACAACCGCCAACGTTACATCTACCCACCATTCGACCTAAAAAGAAGCTCAAGGCCCTTCACTGGGACAAGGTTGATGCTCCTCAGGTTACTGTCTGGGCCTCTCACGCTCCCACTCATGAAGCGAAGGAGGAAAAGTATCAGGAGCTCTCACGGAAGGGTGTCCTGGACGAAGTCGAGAAGCTTTTCATGGCCAAGGAGATCAAGAAAATTGGGACAGCTGCCGGCAAGAAATCCGACAAGAAGCAGGTCATCTCAAGTGACTTGCGTCAGAAGTTTCTGATTTCCTTGGCCAAGTTCTCAACGCTGGAAGCCGATGAAGTCAGCAGGATGATCATTCATTGCGATAGAGAGATCTTGGACAACAATGTGGTTATGGACTTCTTGCAGAAGGATGACATGTGCACCATTCCAGACAACACCGCTAAGCTTATCGCACCTTACAGTCGGGACTGGACTGGACCGGATGCGCTCAAGACACCCAGAGAGCAGGATCCTACGGAGCTGACCCGGGAGGATCAGATCTACCTTGCAACTGCTTATGAGCTCAATCACTACTGGAAGTCCAGGATACGAGCCCTCTCCTTGACAAGAACGTTCGAGCCAGAGTATGATGAGATCTCCAAGCATCTGAGAAAGGTGGTCAATGTCTCGGAATCACTGCGTGACTCGGTTGCATTGATGAACATTCTCGGCTTGATTCTGGACATTGGCAACTACATGAACGACTCGAACAAGCAGGCGAATGGATTCAAGCTCAGCTCTCTCAGCCGTCTTGCCATGGTCAAGGATGAGAAGAACGAGTCTACATTTGCTGATTTGGTCGAACGTATCGTTCGAAATCAATACCCAGAATGGGAAGGTTTCATTGACGATATCGACGGCGTTCTGGCAGTCCAGAAACTCAATGTCGAGCAAGTCCGGGTTGACGCGAAAAAGTACATTGACAACATCCGGAATGTGCAGATGTCATTAGACAGCGGCAACCTGAGCGACCCAAAGAAGTTCCATCCACAGGATCGTGTCAGCCAAGTCGTGCAGCGGTCGATGAAGGATGCTAGACGGAAAGCCGAGCAGATGCAGCTGTACTTGGACGAGATGAGCAGAACGTACGACGACATCATGACTTTCTATGGCGAGGATAACACGGATGAGAACGCGCGGCGGGACTTCTTCAGCAAGCTTGCCAATTTTGTTCTTGAATGGAAGGTGAGTCTGACTTTCCCCAAATGTCCCCTTGCCTATGACTTGGCTGATCATCAACAAACAGCGCTCCAAAGAGAAGAACATGTTAATGGAAGATACCCGCCGCCGCAACGAAGCATCCATGGCCCGCAAACGTGCTAACCAAATGGCATTCAACCCCGCCGCCGCCACCGCCACTGGATCCACCGATGCTGCTGGCCCACTCTCTCCATCCAGCACTGGAGCAATGGATTCCTTACTCGAGAAACTCCGTGCCGCAGCACCGCAAGCACGCGACCAGCGCGATCGCAGAAGGAGAGCTAGGCTGAAGGAGAAGCATGATGTAAGAGTGGCCAGTGGGCAGAAAGTGCCAGACCTAACGGACCGCGTCCGCGACGGAGCTGAAGATGGAATGTCGGACCAATCGTCACCTGAGAAGTCTACTGGTCTCGATGGCGGGATCCCCGTTACTGGACTGATGGATCCCATCTCCGAAGGCGAGGACGTCGCGGAGCGCGCGGCCAATATGCTGCAAGGCCTGCGGGATAAATCCGAGACTCCCGAAGCTGGCGCCGTCCGACCTGGCAGCCGAGGTGGCGATGGCGAAGGTGGTAGTCTACGGGTGCGAAGGAGAAGGGAGAGCGCGGATGATGAGCGCCGCAACCGCAGAAGAAGGCGTGCTGCTGATCGGGAGAGCACGAGCGGAACGAGTGGTGAGGCCGCAGCAGGGGACGATAGGCCGGATACACCACCGCCGCCGACGAATAGAGAGGAGACGATAAGGGAGGATGAGGAGGGGGATAGTACCATCATTGCCGACGACGAGGAGGTGGTCCCGAGGATGAGGGTGAGCCCGCCGAGTCCAGGTTGAGCTATACCCCTCCGGATGTGCATGTGTGTGGAGAGGAAGGGAAAGAGAGTGGGTGGAAAACGTTTCGTTTCTTGTCTCTATAGGGTGATGCCCTGGGTCAAGGGTTCTTGTAATCTGTATCTACGCACTACCAATACCCCAAGAAGAACAGTGATTCTTTAGCGAAGTATGGCTTTTGGGGCGTTCAATAGCGATTACTTGTCACAAGAATCATGCAAGATTGGTTGAGCCCCGGGAATGATAGAAGCAACTATCTCAACAATCATCTAACGTTACCCAAGATCTGTTATAAAGCGGTCCATTATCATAGCACAGACCGGGGGGACGTTAAAATCATGTCTTTGATAGCGGCCCGGAGCGGGAAAAAGGGGCCAGCCGGGTCTTGGCACCGTTGCCGCTTGGCATCAACCTACGACTACACATCAATCACTGACTTTTCGACAGCCCTGCTGCCACCCTGTCCATCCCAAATCAGGGGATGAGACGAAATTTGAACCCTTTGAAAGTATGTAAGAGTCTTTGCCATGCTGGCTCGGCCAGCGGTAGCCCCTTTGTACATTTTCCGAAACATGGCCATTGCACCATCTATCCATACGTCGACAATCGGAGCTTCTGCAAAGCTCAGCATCGATGGCGTGGTTATCACAGACTTTCGTTACAATCCAGAGGCAATCAGACCCTCGCGGGCTTTCGAGAGCCGACAATCTATGCATTATCCACCGCCCCTGGAAGAGCCGCAATAGCCATCATTCGAATATCTGGGCCTGCTAGCTTAGCAATATACCATGCCCTGTGTCCGAACAAGCCGACGCCCAAACCTCGCCATGCAACCCTACGCACCCTCTATCAGCCTCGTCAGTCCGAGGAACCACACGATATCCTCGATGCAAACGCTCTAGTCCTCTACTTTCCCGCCCCACAGACCGTCACCGGCGAAGATGTCTTGGAGTTCCACATCCATGGCGGCCCAGCGATCGTCAAAGCCGTACTGGCAGCTATCCCGATCTGTATCAATCACACCGACCCTACTACACAAGACGTTCGATACGCCGAGCCCGGCGAGTTCACCCGCCGCGCCTTCTACAACGAGCGACTGGACCTTGCGCAGGTGGAGGCATTGGGCGATACCCTCGCCGCCGAAACCGAGCAGCAGCGGCGGTTGGCGATCAGAGGAAGCACAAGCCAAGCTACGGAGTGGTACGAGGACTGGAGACAATCGTTGCAAGGGATCCAGGGCGAGATGGAGGCGCTGATTGATTTCTCCGAGGATCAGGATTTGGGTGGAGAGGATTCCTTTTTGGGAATCGTTGTGGCGCAAGTGCGGGAGCTGAAGGGGCAGATGACGGCGATCATTGATGGCGCAGCACGCGGGGAGTTGCTGCGGAATGGGATCAATGTCGCTCTCGTGGGCGCGCCCAATGCGGGGAAGAGCTCGTTGCTCAATAGGATTGTCAAGAGGGAAGCTGCTATTGTGAGTGAGCAGGCTGGAACGACGAGGGATGTTGTCGATGCGAGTGTTGACATTGGGGGATATCTCTGTCATTTCGGAGATTTGGCTGGTCTGAGGAGAAAGTATGAAGACATGGGCAACGATCTGAACATGATTGAGGAAGAAGGTATCCGGCGAGCGAGACAACGGGCTCTCCAGGCTGATGTGGTCATCGTCTTTATGTCCGTGCAAGAAGCACCCACAGCCTCCGATGCAAGGTTGCAGAAACCTTTGACAGCAGATGATGTCTACCTGGGCGCAGAAGTTGAAGCCACACTGAAGCAGCTAGACCGTGAATCTCAAAAGGTCGTCTGTGTCCTCAACAAAGCAGATTTGTTTGCAAACACCGCAACGGTCGAGGAGGCATGCCGACGCTTCACTCAACACCCAGCCCTTCATGACTTCCTTCTCAAATCCAAAACGCCCATCATCTCGCTTTCCTGCAAAACAATGGATAGACCAAGTGCGAAGAGTGCCGCCGACCCGGAGTCTGGTGTTGAGCAGCTTCTCGAATCTCTAACGGAAGTGTTTGGCGCAATGACCGAAGCAGTCTCACTGCTCGATCCACTGAGTGTCGGGAGCTGGGCAGAGTCACTGGGTGCTTCCGCCCGGCAGAGCACCCTGCTGAAGCAATGCGTGCAGCAATTGGACGACTTCTTGACTCAGATCGATGATTCACTCGAAACGAGTGACAACGATACTGATACAAAGGCCGAAGAAAAGACGGAAAATCAAGGTGAGCAGCAGGGCAGTGCGGTGAACGTCCCTGAAAAGGAACTAGATGTTGTTCTCGCCACTGAATCCCTCCGTGAAGCAGCGGCTTGTCTGGCCAAGATCACTGGCAAGGGTGACGCTGGCGATGTTGAGGAGATCCTGGGGGTGGTATTTGAGAAGTTTTGTGTGGGCAAGTGATTACGACAGTGGGGTTATAAAGATTACAAGTGAGGATTTTCAGCTGGTCTGCTAGGGATTAGAGAACTGGATCGTATATATCCTAATTAGGGTATCTTATGTGGCCGCCTGTGTACCTTCCCTTGACAAAGCAGTATTGTGAAGCCTTGACTATATTACAACCATATCGCTAATATTTATATAAATCTGCAAGCGCTCTTAGGCGCTGAGAGGAGAAAAAGAGGAAAAGGGCAGAGAATCGGTAATAGCAATACCTACCGACCGTCGAGGATTTTCTGTACTTTGCCTCATAAAAACTGTCTATATTTATAATCATGAAACGTCCGTAAAATCCTTTTCAAATATAAACGTCAATACTTATATCTGTCTAAGATCTTGTGTAAAGTTGTCGGGGTTTTTCCAAGCTCGTTCTGGGGCTAAGTGATAAGGTCGACGAGAACTTTCCCCGGCTTCTCGAGGTCAGTGGCCAGTTCTGTCACCATGGACGGCCAAATGGAGCCGTCGGATGAAGGTCTACAAGACGTCAGCTCCAAGGACACCACAGAGCCGCAGACCATCCACAATGGACCGGTACAAAATATCACCTACAACTTCAGTCCTTCACAACCGACTCAACAGTGGAGCAATGGCATTGCAGTTGCTCAATGGCCCTTTTTCGACGCGTTGACCATATACCCAGACGCCGCCTGGATATAGCCGGATTCAAGCCGATAATGATAGCCAGACTCCCGGCTTCGTTTCCGACACATCGCAATCGGCTACGCCATCAGACTCAGCCTTAACGTGCCCACTTCCAACGACCCACTAGCACTCCAAGGAACCTGGCATCCAGAGCAATTATCCCGGTCTTACCTCGTCTATTTATTTCAAAAAAGCAAGCAATACCACTGGGATCATAACCAATTGGGAAATCTGGACCAGGCTCGGGATGCAACGGACCAACCGTCTACATTGGTTACGACTGTTCCACCTGGCAACATCCCGACGAGCCAGCCTGTCTCTTCAATTGCTTCGGGAACTCCTGCCAAAATCCGCCCTGAAGATGAAGTACGTGTCCGAAGATAGCGAGGCCGAGCGTGACAAATCAAACAGTGCAATCGAAAGCGAAGAAACTCGACACGAGGCACAGCCCCAAGCTGACCGTCTTCAACCATTGCTAGCATCATCTTCTGGCTCGGACAGTAACGAGCCTGAGCTTCTACCAAAATCTTAAGTCCATCGGGTAGAGCAGCGAACGATAGGAGCGGAACGATACTTTCTCAAGGGTTCATCGTCGAATCCTTGCCCAGACAAATTTGATCGACTACGATCCATATTCCCTAATTGATAACGATAGGATCAAACAGATCTGGTCCGCAGTGGCAGCAAGCAGCAATCGCAGCACTTATGACTGGACGCCACTGTCCGATGGCACCGACTCCCTCACTACTAACCATATCTCACCGTTAGCGAGAGTGGATGATTACATCAACCTAAAGCACGGTACCACTACAGTAGGCGAAGCGCTCGAAAAAATCAGACTCTTAAGCAAGGAAACCAAGCTCGACCCAATATACCTCTTGTTATTACATCGCCGGTCCTGTACGAACCTCCCTTGGCATACTGCGCGGATGAGTCAAGCTGGAGGAAGAATGTTAGCAAAGGGGTACGCGGGCATCGTCGTCATGGACGCAATATTCACACATGGGGAGTGAAAGGCTTTGCTAGAATGGCGACGGTCGAGTAAGTAACCTGCCTACTGGCTTTACATTAAATTAGGGGGGTGATTTTCTTCAAATTAGCTTGCTGATAGAACAAGAAACGTGATTAAAAAAAAAGGAAAAAGTAGATCCAAAAGCCCAAAACCCTGTCCATGATTCCCCATATGCCAACCCGCCTATCAACTAGAATGCCCCCATGCCCCAAAAGAAAAGCAGGTATACAAAGATCGCCTCTCTTTGCATTGCCTGGAAAACGTTTGAAGACTGCTGATCAAGATAATTCATGGGTATCAGCTGCGGAGACTCCGCACCTCCGGTATCACTTCGGAAGTTAGACCCAAATAACGACGAAGGATCTAAGGAAGGAGAAGAACCTCTGGTATGCGTTGCGGGCCGTTTGTAAAGGCTCGCACGGGGGATTCGGTGCAGGGGGAGCGAGTCGCCGCGGATATCGACGGCATCAAGCAAGGAGACATCTTGTTTTCCTATGTCAATCCGATTAGTGGAAGTCGCCTCGAACCCGGAAGGTACGGTCATATACCCAGCAGACTAGAAGGCCTTTCTAGCAGGCACAACGGGAGAGAGGGGAAAGAAGATCTCGAGATGAGCCGATGTCAAGTGAGTATAGGTAAGCCGCTCGAGCTTGAAAGGTTTATTCGTGTATCTTACAGACCAATGGTCTCAGGTAAGGGAGATAACGATGTTGTTATGGGAAGGGGGGATGGGGGTGGGGTATACATGTTTGCAGGACTTGATGCGTATGCAACAGCAGCATCATGTATGCGCTACGTTGATATCGTATTCTGTAGAAGTCCCTGGTCACTTCTCGGACGACCTCAACAATTCCGCCACCTCAACATACCCTTCATCCTCCGCATCGTTCAATGCAGTCTTATCACCATCATCTCTGATCTCCCGATCCGCACCACGTTCCAGCATCATCTCCACCATTTTCACATCGTTCCTCCGGGCAGCCACGTGGAGAGCTCGCTTCCCCACCCGATCACGACTCTGCAAGTTGGCACCGCGTTGCGCCAAAACCTCGACCGCCTTGAGATGCCCCTTTTTCGCCGCCAGGATGATGGGGGTTTCGCCGGTCAAGAGGACCCGATCATCGATTTTGCCACCCTGTTCTTCGAGCAACGTGATTATTTTCTTGACGGCTCCACGCCTGGCGGCTTCGAAAAGATTGAAACATTTTGCTTCTGCTATTTCTTCGACCTTGCGGGCCATCGTCTCATCATCCTCTTTGCGGCTCAATCGAGAAAAGATGACCCGATGCGATTCGATGGATGCTGTCTGACTCTACTTGAAGGGAATTATGAATCTGGGACAAAGTGATGATCTCGGGTGTGAGTGCGAGACATGTCAGAACGTGTCTTGCCTTGGGTCTTTGCTTGTCGTTCAGTCTGGACAGGATACGTTCGTATATTTCCGGGAGTCCTTTGGGAAGTGACTTGAGCTGTGTGGCTACTTCGCGGTCGTTCTCACATTTCTCCAGCTCATCAAGCTGCAGTGACACCTAGCGAAACCTTTGACGGAATTAGTAATTCAAAACAACCAGACACGAAAATATGTGCGGTTGAAGAGGCTCTTACATGCCGTTGGAAGACTCACTCAACCTCCTCCCCATGTCTGTCAGCCGCTCTTTTGACCAAGGTTCCATTATGTCAGAGCCCTGCAAGCGTTCGCGGACATAGGCCTCTATGTCTTGGATCACAGTCTCCCCTTCAATCCGATGTTGAGTGTGTGCAGCTTTGGTCAGTCTGTCTCGAATGTGGCCGGTTGGTTGGCTGAAAGCTATCAAATGCATATTCTCAAGCTCTTGCGTCATCTTCTCTAGAATATCGCAAAGGCTCTCTTGTTCCGGAGCTAAACTCTCATCAAGGCCATCAACCACAAAGTAAACACTTGAATAACAGTCAACTGCGTGCCAGATGGCTTCCAACAGTTGTTCGCCAGTGGGCTCTTCGAGACCGCTGCTACATACCTTGTACATCTGGCGAATGCTCCAGATCACATTCTCTTTTTGACCAACAAGCTGTACCAGTAACGACCGAAGCATGTTGCTGACATGCTGCTTTCGAGTATCCTGAAAGTCAAAGAAGAAATAACAGATTGCCGAAGCAGGTTCCTCTTGAAAATCCAATTGCAGGTCAGCAACAACAGTCGAAGCAAGGATAGTCTTTCCGCATCCAGAAATGCCGTTGACCCAAGTCAATTGACATTCATCTTTCCATTTTTGGTATAAACTCGAGTGTATTAGCCATTCTCCAGTGCCCGATTGGTGCTTGCGGCGAGCTTGCCTGTAGTTCGCTGTTGAGTTTGGCGCATTGAGCCATTTGAACATCTCATGCGTATCGGAACGTGATGTAAGAGCATTCACGCTGTTGGCCATTTCATCGATCCGAGATGTCGCTGTGAGAATTGTGGATCTGATTCATGTAAGACCTTGACTGTCAGACTCTCAGGACCACCGGCCTCAAGTCAAGCGAGGTGGACCGGGACAGCCATAAGACTTACAGCATATCATTCTGCAGCAAGCTACTCAGTTTTTCCATATCTAGTCTGATAGATTCCAGTTCGCGCTGCACCTTCTCGGCTTTAAACACCCAGACCAATCGCTTCTCCTTAGCCATTTGATCTAGAGTTGAGGTCAGGGTCTGCACATGGGCCATGCAATGCGCCACTGTGCCGTCTTCATCTTCAATACAGGCTCTTGCATTTGCGATGCGAGGCTGCAGACTATCGACATCATACTCGGTAGCTTTGTAGAATGCAAGGATTTGACCCAAGATTCCTGAGAGATCAAGAAGCCGTCGAGCGGCTTGCGCTTGTTCCTTGCGCGCATTTTTGTGGGAGGCCGTAAGCTTCCTGATGACAGATATGGTGCGGGCTGTAGCTTCGATCAGTTGTATGATGCTGGCAACACCACCGATAACCTCCATCTTGGAGGTATTCGTAGATAAGATGTGGGCGAAATGACTTTGGGCGAACAAGTGAAGAGTATCGATGATTGGAAATCATGTCATTGATAAGCCGTATTGCTGCAGGGTTTGCATTGCTATCATAATGGTGGCATTGCCAGCCCTCGGTGAAGAGGGCTTCAGCCCACTGATGTTGTCGATCAACTCTGAGATGGACCATTCGCTCTCCCGTGGTACAAGACGATTTGACCCCAGACGTCTCATCAATTCATGATTGATGGCGGCTGGAGGTTCATTCCTTCGTTTGTCTTGGGCTCGACATGGTGTGGATAAGCTTGGATGAGCTATCTTGACTATGCTCAGTACGTACGCCAAGCCGCTAGTGAACAGACCCTGTACCCTGTCTCTTGGCGTAGGCGAACAGTTTTCCCACCAATACAAAAATGACCTTGCTCCAAGACCTATTCGCCAATCATACAACACCATAGCGATAGCTTCGGACGTAGGGATGATGTCAGCGGAGGTTCGAGTGCAATCGCGAACAATTGTGTAGCATGGTGCTGGAGTATTAGCGTCAAGTGTTGACACAGTGAGCGGAGGTCAGACGGGATCGATTGACGTGATCTCCGAGGTCAAACGTTCAGTGACTCTTCGCTGAACATGAATGAGCCTGTGGGGACGAGAGTTTCTAGTGTTACACGCAGTGCAAAACTCCAAAGGCCTTTGGACCGTAAGTTGATCAGGCTTGCTGAGGGTGTTGACATCGGGAAGTGGTTGACAGTGTCGAAGATGAGCTTTGAGCGATAACGTATGCCGTATGCCGCATGGTCCGTCACATTTGCAGTGCACCTCTTCCTTGAAATTCACTTCTAGAGCAGTAGGTAGTGTGGTCACGTTGCTCAATTGGCTACTGAGTCGTTTGCTAAGAAGTTGGGCGTACAGGTGTTGAGGCCGTTTGAGTGCCATGCTGAGTGTCAACAGAGGCCTTGCCCGCTGAATGGCTGAGTACCTTCTCGAGCTCGTTGGTCTAGGTCCTCGTACTTGTAGGGAACTTTACTCTCGCTCTATCATTGAGTAGCTCATACCATTCCGCGTTATCGGCCTTAGGGCAAAAGTGGATGTTTTGCATGTCGACATTGATGTCGGTGAGTAAACAAGTGAAGTAGAAGACGTTGTGCTTGTGGGGTTGCAAAATTTGAATTGCAGAGCCAAAGACGTTGTCACCTGAAGTTTTTGCTGCATTGTTGAGTGCAAGTCACTCAAGAAATTGCCTGAACTGTGTGTTGTTGAGGCAGATTGTCATTATTTTGTCGTCTGGCCTAGATGAAAGGGACCGACTTGTCGCTTGCTTCTCGCCTCTTTACAGCAGTGAAGATGTGCTAGTCGCACTCCGTACTGCAAAGATGGGCGAAAACAAGGGGAAAGCAATGGGTAAATGATCGAGAATAAATTCAAGACGAGGAGAAGAAAAGAGAAGGAAAAAGTGGGAAAGCGAGGGAATATATATTGGTAGGTCATAACACCACGCTAGCCACACTAGCGCGTGACGTGACGGTTTGATAAGAACAACACAGGTCAATAACACGAGTGAACAACGCGAATGAATACTACAAGTGAAAGTTTGAAGTGAGGGGTGGAACGTAGATGGCAACGACATGAGGATCTCAATATTCCTCGATGAAGTATCTATGGTGCAAGGTGTTATCCCATTACAGTCACTGCACTTTGTCACACGATATCGTCTTCCAAACGCCTATTGCAATGAGCTGTCATGACAAACATGATCATTTCTCTTTAGAAGACATGAATTGCATTTTCTGTCAGGCATTGTAATCAATGTAATTCAGCGTGACTTTGCGCCCGCCTGCATGCAAAGCCTCCGTTTCAAACACCCTCATGGCAGATGCAGAAGGCGTAGAGACCAGAGCAGAGGAGCGCCACATATACTGTTCAATTCTGGCAATCAGAATCATGGTTGAATTCGTGTGCGGCTTGGCCGGGTCTGGAGATCAGCAAAGCGCTGCTACAACCTGATGATGAGGTGGGCCATGCTAAAGGATTGAGGCATCAACATGACGATTGATTGGTAATTCGAGCAAAGAGCGGATCCGGCATAGGCGTCAACGTCTCCAAATCGATACAATGTAATGTAGCATTGCGTAATAGTCGGTGTTGGGTACGCTCTCTGCATGTAGCCAGCATTACAGTAGGTCAGAAATCAATCATACAGATGACTGCTCGCGGAAATGTGTGATATTTGAGGTATGTCACCGTTGACAATGGGACGACAGAGACAAAGCCACCCGTTTCCACAATTGGTGCTCGAGGTGTACCACCCTCTAGCCTGCAGCCTCAGACATTGTCTGCTCTCACCCAGTCAACAGTGTCCGATTGCATTCGCAATTTCAGTAGTTGCTGCCGCTGTGATACCGCGTCAAATGATTTGGACAGTCATGAGCGAGCACTGCATTTTCAGTAATCGCTATCGTCAGCGTCGCTTTCAAATGTGACGACCTTTCTCAGTGCGCTGACGTTATCGTTGCTACGTTTTGGCGAGGCAACAGCACCTTGATCTTGGTTGACATTGGGACTGCTTGATCTATCTGGTCCGTTCTCTTGTTGTTCGTATTTGTCATGTACCAGGCTGCTCTTCAGGCTCGGCTTTTTGGGCCTCGCCCAAACACCAATGCCGTCGCTATCGTCCAAGTCTGGATTTGAGCTACTGTCAAACTTGCCTTCATCTGGCTTGGGGGTTTTCAGGAGGCTATCATCACTATCGTCATCCGTGCTGACGCAGTTGCCTGTACGAACAAAGGGATGGCTGGTGGTGCGCTTCATTTCGAGGTCTGTCTCCTCTTCCTCAGATGATAGGAATTCGTCTTTTTTGAACGAGCAGGCTGACTCGGAATCTTCGACGCTAGATGCTCCACGGACTGGGTGCCACGGCAGCTTCGAGGCAGAGGCCGGTCTTCTAGTACGCGACTCATGGGTTAGGTCACTCTCTGAGGAGTCATCCGAAGAGTGACCAGTTGGTGTACTTTTGGAGTCGGAGCTGATTGTCTTCTTTAAGGTCGCTTCTTGTAACCTATGTGGCCTCCTCGAGTGTCTTGCCCATAAGGCAATCTCGTTGCGGTGTTGTCCCCGAGGGACATTGATCACGGGATGGTTCAAGGAGATTATCCCCTCGTCCGCCGCAATTATTGAAAGGCGCTCACTTCCTCCAAGTCGAGCGGTGATAAAAACCTTGACTGTGATCGAGGCATCCTGAACAAGTTTCTCTAGAAAATCGAGAATCGGGAATGCTGTTTCGGGAGCATTTTGACTGCTCAAAATATCAATGTGATCGACAAAGATCCATAAGCACTTTGCTTCCGCAGTCTGAAGTATTTCCAGAAAAACATCCTTGAGCTCATCCAGATCAACTCGGGATCCTTTCAGACGCTGAATGACTAGTCCCGTACTGCGATTGTTCAAGAACATTCTTCTATGTTTAATGAGAATCTGAAAGATGAAAGACTGTAAAATGACGCAAGCATTGGATCCTTTCTTGTCCGCGTAGGATCCAAAGCAAAAATGGCGAAGGACAGTAACGCTTTGCAGTCGTTCGGCGTACTCTATCAGGCTCTTAGCCAATACACTGACCCAATCGACAGTTTTCGTGATTTGATGGCTGTTGATCCATATCAATCCTGATTCTCCTTTCTCCATCCAATTCTTCATTTCTCTATGCTCTAGTAATTTTGCACAGTGCTGATGGTCCAAAGTAGTCATTTGCTTGGCCCTTGCTGTCTGAGAATGCTCCCATTTGTCAAACTCGGCCAAGCCTGGATATATGTCTTCGCGGAAGTGATACACAGTCTCCTCTGATTCAACGACATTCGACAAGAAATGTTCCGGCCTTGGAGGCGCTGCCACTGTTGTCAGATACCACCACGGTTGAATCGAACAGTACTCACGTTGAGGTCTGCCTCTGCTGCTTGCATCAAATCCTTTGACCAGGTCAGCTTGCTGTTGCACCAGTCGATCAAAAGCTCCGGGCCAGTTCTTCTCAAAAGCCTGGAACGATCTGAACATCTGGTCCATGACATCCTGCCGACTTTTAGAGCGCAACATCTCATCCTGCTGCTGCGAATGTATTTGCTCGAAGTTCACATGCTGTGCATCCTGAATCATGTGAAGAAGATGATTGTTCTGCATTGTGGTTCCAAAAGAGCTTGCGCTACACATGTCTTTGATCTGTTCGAAATGGCGGTTGATGCGATCAACGATGGTACTGAACCTGGTCTCCCAAGGAAATGTGAAAGCCTGAAGGACTGTAGCTAAACAACAGATGGTCGTCAATTGTTCTGCTTACGCCCGAAGAAGAATTGCACATACCGAGCTTGGATTTTGCGTATGATCGGATAGCAGTTTTCAAGAATTGGGAGAAATCTGCATAGAGAAGACCTACCGACTCCACCATCTTTTCGGTCGGGTTATAGAAGATGAAATGATTCACTATTGCAGCCTGCTCGCCGATCGAGATGAGGTGCTCCTCAACCTTCTCCCTCAGTCGGGCATGGTTGACGTTAGCGACAAGGAGGACTTTCATCACCCCCCATACAATCGATACATATTCGTGGCTTTCGTTGAAGACCACATCAAGAAGCTTCGAGTATTCCAGAGCAACGTTGCAAAATTTCCCCATGCCAGTAGGTGAATTCTTGCTCCCTTTGCCGGTATGGGCTGCAGCAGCAATACTACCTAGCTCTTCGACGTCCGCGCGCGCACGTAGTAGCTCGTTCCATGAGTATTGTGTCGCATGCTTTTCGTAATGATCGGCAGCTTCGCGCAAACCATACAAAGAGTCTTGTACAGAATCTCTAGATATTTCATAATGCCCCGTCAACCGATGATTCTGCTGCGGATAATGTCAAACACGATGACTGACTGTGAAATAATGGCGGAAGCCCACTGGGACTTGTAATCCGTCCTCGTCGCCACAGAGGCACTCAACGCTCTCGAACGCTGCTTGGCGTCTGTGTTGACGGTTATTGGAGCAGGGTCGGGTATTGTCTGATCATCACTTTTGCGTCTGTTCCTTAATGACTTCTTCCATGTGCTGGACTTTTGGACTTTCCACGTCGGCGACAATTCAATTTCCGGGCTGCGCTCGTTATTTAACGAGTCCATGGTAAGAGCAGTATCGCTGCGCTGCAAATTATGGTACCTGTCAAAGGCTTCGTTGAGGTAGACGTCGATTGTGAGAGAAGGCCATGAAGGACGAGAACGTCACGATGATTAAGGCTGGGTCTAACTTCATCCAGTCAATTCTCAAGCCTCTCAAGGAATGCGATTCATGTCATGAAGCAGGCTGAAGGATGTTGTCCTTGCTCGACAGTGATTGGCTGCCTTGTTGTGCTAGCGTCTCTCCACGTCGAACAAGCCGCGACAGATCTCTGATCGACAGTCCTCGAAAACACCGAGCCCGAGCCGTGGGCTTCTTGGGCGATGATCATTCCTTGAATGGGACGCGTGCTCAAGGCCGATATGGAGTGCTAGCCTTGTCTGCGACGTTCTGGATAATCAGGTCAGATTGCGGCTGTGAAGTCGCCTGCTCCATTCCGTTCGACACTTTTCGTGGGATGCGGGACTGTAAACGAAAGGTGCTATAATCGAGCGCAAGATCTTACTGGTAGCATTATTTTCTAGTGTTGTTCGTGTGAGTAGCAAACCAAGTTGGAGGGTGGGGATGGTTCGAAGATGAGAGGTGGAGGCGGAGGCTGAATTCCTCTAGTCTGGCCTGTGCAGTAGCCTCATGAATTACGCCTGTCTTGCGGGGGTCGCTGCCGGTAGATGCAATGTCCGAAGTGATGGTGCGAACCGGTGGTTCGGGCATCCCTTTTGTATGCCTTGCTCGCCCGCCCGGCCTCATGCCCTTTCACTGGATGATTTCCGACTCAGTTGTTGTTCTCGTTGGGCAGTAATGCTCGTCGTGTCAACGTCGGTTACGAGAGACATCGGCGTCCACATTCGACTATAGTAAGAGTACCGCAGGCAGATTCTTCGAAGCAGAGACCAATCAAAATGCCAACAGAGAATTCGCAAGAGCCAATGAAAGCTGCATCTGTACCTTCAGATGACCATCAGTCTTCATCCACTTTTGCCAAAGCTCAAAAAGCGGGTCCAAAGACTGGACCGAACGGTGGTACCCGCAGGGGCAATGGCATTCAAGCTTACCGAGCGTCTAACGAGGGACAAGGGCTCGAGGCACGAATAGCTGAAATCTTGCAGAGTGAAGAATGGGATAGCAGAGCCCAAGCTGATCCTGCAAGGAGTCCTTTGCTCTCCCAAATGCGCATGCAACTCAAGGGCTCATTAGGTGCCTTATATATGCAAGATTTCGAGGCTGGCGTCAATCTTGACCAAAGCCAGAGCCAAGAGCACCTTCCACACCGCCAACTTTCCCATCCCGACTCCAGTTCAAGCCGAAGTATTGCTGAATTCCTTTCACAATCACATTCGCCGCTTTCAAATGGACAACCCATCGAGTGGAAGTTGGAAGTAAAACGATTGACGAGGGTTGAGGGTCGCACAGGGTCCGTCGATGTATACGAATCGAATCAAAAGATRGAAGACATTCGGAGGCGTGAAAGGGAACTACGTGGGGGCGGCTATGTCCTCAATGCCTACGACGTGTATGACTCTGAAGGAAGCGAGGGTCACACTATGCTCGAAGTCACGTCGCCCCCATTAACAGACCTGTTGCGAGATGTGATTAGGTTCTTTCCTGGAGATGAGTTTGACAGTCTCAAGGGCAGAGAGTCTCTGGGCGACACCTTGGTTTTCCCCGATCCGTACATGATGTTTTTCTCCTACCGAAAGCAATTAGAGCAGAGTCAGCAACAGGATTACCCAGAGGACGCCAAAGCACATGTTGGAGTCCTGCTGGATTTCATGAAACACGAGCTTCCAGTATGGAGCTCAGCATTGACGGAGATCGAGGAAGGAACCTGTGAAGCGTTACCTTTTCATGCTCTCTGGCTGCTTTATCCTCCGAATACCTCCGTGTATGTGTGTGAGGGGCTTGAGGATCGTCAGCAGGTCGTCTACTTCAGGACTCAGGCATTTTCCAAGAGTACCACGGGGGCTACCAAAGGTCCAGAGGGACCTCTCACCATCAGATGCTGGGACGTGAAATATGACCATGGCGCATTCCGACGGACCTTCTCAGACTTTGTGATAGAACCATACTCTGGCAAAAGAAAGATCAGCAAATTACCGTTGGTGCCAGCACGGTTCATGCGAGACGAAGAGGAGGTCCGAAATCGATTGATCGCTCGGGGGCGCAAATACTTTCAGCTCAAGCAGGCGGCTCAGCTACAGGACTATTATGGCGATTGTTTTCCTAGGGTGTACAAAGATGTAAGTGTCTTGGTGCTTGAGGACGCCGTTGTTCATACCGCATACTTACACTGGCTACAGGAGCCAGTCAGAGTCATCGTCGACGAAGATACTTACAGGCGTAAAGCACCCTACGAGGCTCCTTTAGTCGAAAAGGACTCTGCAGGATATGGATTTCCCGGGGAAGAAGAAAGCCTTCTAGACGAATACGGATCTCCGCTTGACACGACGCTGCTCAGGTGCTTCCCAGAACTTGGTGTCTTTTCCTTGCGCGACAGACAGTGGGGTAAGCAGAAAGGTCAGACAGTGCTAACCCTGGCTGACGGCTTACTAGCATTGGTCAAGGTATACGATCTCCAGCCAGTCGAGTTCCGGCAAAAGGCGTATGGGAAGCTAGTCATGAAACGGGAGTACAAGGGTC
This sequence comes from Ramalina peruviana, assembly GCA_001956345.1. NCBI lineage: Eukaryota > Fungi > Ascomycota > Lecanoromycetes > Lecanorales > Ramalinaceae > Ramalina > Ramalina peruviana. The sequence continues at coordinate 1,372 of MSTJ01000100.1, read as the reverse complement.
TGCTGAAAGCTTTGGTCAAAGCCTACATGCAAGAGTCGGCCTTTTTCCGGGATATTGTTCCCGGGAAAGGCAGAGGGCTGGCCATCTTGCTACACGGCCCGCCTGGCACAGGGAAGACCTTGACGGCAGGTGAGTCTCCTCATTTGACCAACGGTAGGCTGCAAAGGTCTGACGCCGACACCATTAGAATGCGTTGCCGAACGGGAGCAGCGCCCGCTTTACACCATCTCCTGTGGGGATCTAGGCACCGAGCCAGAGCAATTGGAAGTGAAGTTGAAGGAGGTGTTCGAGTACGCTGTTTTGTGGAAAGCCATCCTCCTGCTCGACGAGGCAGACATTTTCCTTCAAGAGCGAAACGTCAACGATCTCAAACGGAATGCGCTTGTCACCATATTCCTGCGTGAGCTAGAATATTTTGACGGCATAATCTTCGTGAGTATTGGATGCAATGCATTTTCAGATGCCTAGAGGCTGATAGTCGCTCCAGATGACTACTAATCGACCAGGGGATATTGATGAAGCGTTCGTGTCAAGATTACACGTTTCGTTGGAGCTCAATTCGCCTGGAAAGGACGAGCGTGCCAAACTATGGCGCATATTCATTAAAGATCTCGACATGCTAGAGAAAGACCAACGCGCGCTCATGGACTTTGCGACCAAACGTTTTGATGAAGATAATTTGAACGGGAGGCAGATTCGGAACACAGTACGCGTCGCCCTTGCATTGGCCAAACTACAGGGATCGAACATCGAACCAGCGCATTTGGAAGAGGTGGTAAAGATTGGACGCAAGTATGCCAAGTACAACGAGAATCTGAACAGAATGGACCCCGAGGCAGCCGCGGTTCAGCTCGGCAGGCGGGCACAGATGGATGACGGGATCGAGGACGAGGAATAATAGAGCAATGAAAATGGTATATGAGACGCTCGAATTGTAGAAATGGGGGATTTCTTTCGTGTGTATCCACAATGGCAGAGGGTCAAAAGGACTGTCTGGTGAGGGTCTGGGAGGACGGTCTCTGAAAGCTGAAGAGAGGAATCACACACCAGATTGAGGTTTCAGGACTCAGCCATAGAAGCTCTAATCAGAGCAAATTATATCGTGATTTGCTGGAATAAGTAGGTCTTTGTGTCATATGAACTTTGATGTCGGCAAACCTGCCTCATCCGAAACCCCCAATCAACCACCCTCGTGCCAACCCTTTCCAATGAAACAACCCCATCTCATCCACCAGACCTCCCCCACCCCAACTCAACCATGGACCTCGTCGCCGGCGTCCGCAAAGAAGGCAGCCGGTACCTCCTTTCCCCCCCCCCTAACCCCCCTCATCAATAATCCCCCACACTAACCCCCCCCCATTAGCGGCGGCCG